>JAWWEE010000018.1:4200358-4226152 GCA_035221455.1 Xenops minutus | reverse complement strand
CCAGGTTGGACGGGGCTTGGAGCACCCTGGGCTGGTGGAAGGTGTCCCTGCCCATGGCAGGGGTGGGATGGGATGGGCTTTAAGGTTTTAACCCAATCCATTCTGGGATTCCCGATCAGAATCATTCTGTGTGCACAGCTCAGTATCCCCATCCTACAGTTCTTTTTTAATTCATTTCTTCTACAGGAGAGCCTTAGTCTGATATGTTTTGCAGAAAAGGATGACAGAAAGGGTACAAATATCCTCCCCAAGTACAGGAGCAGGAATACAAAAGACTCTTCCTTTGAAGAACACATTAAGCTGTGAATTACAGAGTCCAGAGGACATAAGATCTAACTCTCTGCTGCCTTCACCACCCTGCTCAGCAGGTTATGGATGAGGATATAAAAGTGCAAGGAAGAAAAAGCAGATCCTGAGGTCCAGGAAGATCTGTGGCAGCCACAGGGTTCCCATGTTTGTGTTGTGCTAGGAAATGGCTAGGGAATATTTTATACGTGACATTTAGCTGTGAGTCATTTCTCTCTGACTCTCTGTGAAATCTCCACTGAGAACGCCCCGATTTGGTGAGCAGAACTCAGGAAATGAGCTCAGTGCAAGTGATGAGGAAAGCTGAAGGTCACACCAGCTGTCCCTCCCAAAGAGAGGACAAGGCACAGATGAAACGAGGGGTCAAAATACACTCAGTAAGCACCAAATTTTCATCTTGGTATCTTTCCTTAGTCTTCAGCTGGTGCTCTGTTATCAAAGCTTCCCTTGAATTTCTCAGCATTTTCCTCACCTTGGCATATCAAAGCTATGTTAGATTGACAGGGTAAAATACACCTTTTAACAGCATTTGGGGTTGTTTTTGCCTTGGTGTGGTGAGAACATCATGGCTTTTCTTTTTTGAATGATTTTTCTGCCTAGACAGGCCACTGACCAGTCTGTTCCTGGTGTGAAGCAAACCTGTCTCCATGGCAAGAGCACTTTGTGGCTGAAATTTTGGTTGCCACACAAAACTTGATTTTGTAAATAATGATAACATAACCCCTTTTTGTCTTAGAAATCTACAATTCAGCAATAAGTGGCTGGGGGGCCTCCCATTAATCATTCACAAACCTCAGGTGATACCCAAGCATATGGGTGCTACTCAGATACCCAGGTATTACTATTTGCATACATACAGGTATTTAATTACACTCGTGATTGCAACTGGATTCGATTTGCTTTCAGAGAAAGGATCAAGACTTTTAATTGAAAGTATCTTTTTTTTATTTCACATCCCATTTTACCGCTACATTTGGCAGATTCTGCTTTTCTGGTCACCTCTGCTCCATGGCCTGGGTGTTCAGGCTTACAGCACAAACAGTGCCAAACTTGGCTGCTTTGAAGTGAAAAAAAAAGAGAAATATCGAATAGTCAGACAATTTTCAAGGTACTGTTCTCCTTCTGAGGATAATTTTACTGCAAGGGATAAAATAGTCCCCCAGTTCTCATGCCTGTGATACAACAAGTGTTAAAGAGCACTATCACAAATGTTTGGGTTTTTGTTGTTTTTTTCTTTTCCCCAAGTGACTAATTAATAACTTAATTTCTGGGAAAATGTGTCTTTTACAGGATTTTTTAGGACCCTTATTGGGCTTCGATACTGTGGTCCAAGTATTACAAACAGTGGCATAGTGGTAGATAAATCAATGATGCTTCCCAGTTCAGTGGGTATAAGAAATAAATCAAATTCTAAATCTGTAGAATTGTGATGGGAAAATTCAATTTTATCTGCATTTGTGCTTTGCTGAAGGCAGTCAGACATGTGTTACAATAAGTTTTTTGATTATGAAACTGCTTTTTACATTATAACATTTTTATTTATACTGTGACATTTTTTTATTCACATTTTTAAATAAGTTTTTACTTATTTTTCTTTTACTTTTTATTGAAAAGGATGGCAACGACATTACATTGCCCTATAAAACATTGTAGAGAATTCCAACCTGCACGTCCTGAGAAACAAATTGATCACACGCTCTTAATAATTGGGAAAAAATCGACAACTCTGAGACATTCCCAATCATTTCTTCCTGGGACCTGCTCACTTGATAAATCCATCTCTATCTTCTTAATGCTCTGAGAAGTGTAATTAGTATAAGGCTCCCCTGCAAGGGAAAGATGGATGGGTGTGTGGAGAATTCAGGCAAGGAGCAGAGGAAGGAGCTATTAATGTGGAGCAGGAGCAATCTGCAGCAGCCACAGTCAATCTTCTGAGCCAAACAGCTGATCATTAAAAGTGTCTGAGACACTCAAATCATATTTGCTGTAGCAAACTCTTCCCACTAATATAAATTAAAGGCACTTCTCACAGCTATAGCATTTCTAGAGTTCTTTTAGGACCAGGTAATGGAAATGGCAGAAAACAAACCAACTCACTATTGACTCAGTATTGAAAAAGCTGGTTTTATTTTGAATACCTTCTAAACATAAATCATGCTGTTTGCAAGAGAAACAGTTGGAGGCATTTTGTTCCAGGTCATTGAAATACTTTATTCCCTTAAGAGAAACATTTAGTTTCAGCTACATTGAATAGAAATCTTTTGACCATTAAGTGCAAAAATATAAAAAATGGAATTAATTTTTTTCTGATTAAAACAAGCCATTTCAATTATTTTCTTTTTTTTTTTTTTTCTCAGTTGCTTGAATCATTTTCATTGGCATTTTGTTTCGCCCCTAGGAACTGCAGAGTGGTGGTGCCCTCACCCATGTAAACATGCCACATGCATCACAATATTTTAGAAGAAAAGAGTCACTGTTGGCTTCTTCAAGTGGTTCTAGAGGGTTTTTTGACTCCCTCGTGTGACTTTGCCAAAGCAAAAAGCCTCGTTTTGTATTTTGATGGGCTGATGTGGGATGTGGGTGCAGAACTCAAATCACAGCAGTTCTGGGCATTCAAAGAAAGAAATGAAAAGTTTAGGAGATTCTGCCAGAGAAATTAGGTATTCCCAGCATTAGGCAGAAGCTGGATGAAAAAAACTCCTGGCGTAGAATTTCACATTTAGATGCACCAGCTCTGCCCACATCCAATTTAAAATCTGACCCTGCAAATCCAGCCTTCAGTGAACTTTCCTCTTGAAAATAAGTGAATAGGATGAATATCTGTTGTCAAGAGGAGCTATTTTGAAGGATGCAAATGGACAGGGTGACAAGGTAGAGGTTTCTAGACAGAACAAGAGATATATGACTTTTATCACAATACCAACTGATGTTTTTATAAATGGCCTAAATTTCCACAAATATGGTTTCAGTCCTGCACTCGAAATTTGGTTCAAGCAGTCCCATCCTTCTGGAATCTCTGCCTAATTTGAGAGTTATATTTTCTATCAGTTCTACTGCAATAATAGTTCTTCTGCTTCAAAATTTAATCCATCTTAATTCAAGAAAATGTCATTTTAGTGGTAATCTCTGGCTCCATATTATGCCCTTTAGCTTCTCTTTCTCTCTGGCAGGATGACAATGTCAGAATTAAATCATGTCTTTGGCCAGTGCTTTGCCTATCTGCAGCTCTTTGAATGAAAGCCCAGATTTTGTTTTATTTCTCTATGTTGCCTTTTTTTTTCCTCCATCTCACACGATTCTCTATGTGTGGGGAATTCAAAAAAGCAGTAGATTGATGAGTGGCAGTTAGATTTTGCCTAAAGCTTAACTTAAAAGGTAGGTTTTGGTAAAAACCAGAGCAGTGATGCCTGATTGTATCTAGCCTTTTAATTCCAGTTTGGATTCCTTCCCCTTTCTTGTTTTGGCAGGTTCTGAATAACATCAAGTCATAATAGCTGGAGGGCTCAGCTGCTTTATTTAAATGAAGCAGAGATCTGGGCCCAGCAGGCTGACTCCCTTTTCTGACCCTTTTCTGGTGCTCTTGTGGTGGCTGCAGACCCTGTCTCGTGTTTAGATTTCATTTCCATTTCTCACAGAAGAAAATATGCACAAAGGCTAATGCATAATATTTCAAGAGGTTGCATTAGAGACCACATACTGCGAAAGACAGGTCACTGCCCAGCCCTCTCTGCCCCTCGGAGCTGTGTGAAACACGGCAAGAACGGGTCACACCAAGCACAGCATTCACAAAAAAAGGTTAATTGCTTCTAAATAGCCAAGAGTCCGATGTCTTACCTTGCCCTCTGAAGGCCAGTGAGAGTGTTCTCATTATACAGCACCTCTTCCTTTAGTGGCCCTCACTGTGTGTGTCTTTGCTAAAATTCATGCTGAGAGGGTTGCGTGGTTGGCAATTTTTAAGTCAGAAGGCTCTTCTTTGTGTTTATTTGGTAGCTGGATTTAGTTATTAATAAAAGAAAGTTGTTGAGTTTCCAACAGGGCTTTAAAAATGCTGGTCCTTCAAACACTGCAATGAATATTCCTTTTTCCTGTTGTCAGAGGAATTAAGGTGCAACCAGAGCTTGGGTCTTGATAAAAATAGGGCAGGTGAGGAGTCCAAAAAAGAAGAACAGGGGTTTGGATCAGCAGTGATTTTCAAGCTGTTGGTCAGCATCCTCTGGGAGTCTCATAGCTACTTGTTAAAGGATGACAAAAGGAGAATTAAAAACAATAAAACTGGTTTTCAGCAGAGTTGCACTTACTGTATGCAGGTGTGGATTACCATCAGCAGTTTGCTGTTCAGGTGTTTCCTCTGAAACCAACAGCTAATGATGAATAGGCTTTCTTCAGCTTTTATTGCATGCAGTACTCCAAGAAAAACCAAAAAGCTGCCCCTTCCCTCAAAAAAGAATTTAAACAAAATTCAGACCCTGACACATGAAAAGCAAGATGGCTAACAGTGGACTAACTCAGCTGAGAGCATTGCTATAATGAACTTAATTACATGGGGAATTTATAATTATTTTATATTGCTCTTAAAAAAATCTGGCGTTGAAGACTCTGCAGGGAATGAATAGTCTCAAAAACAAACTGCTGGTAACATTTAATACATGCACTGAAGAACAATTATCCCCTTAAGCTTTTGTAAAAAACAGAGGAAAGAGAAAAATGGGGAAATCATGCACTGTATATCATAATATAGTTGTATGCTTAATGGTAATTATTAAGAAGGAATTTAAAATCATCTGCTATCCCTCTCTGCAGTGTTGTGCACATTCTGAATACTTTTTAGCTGCATTATCTTGTACATAAATGCACAAAGACATATATCAGCCTTTATGTGTGAACAAAGATGTGAATTAATAGCTCTTGTCTTAAGCTAAGGCTCATCTGCTGTCTGAATCCAAGCAGGTATTACACAGCGAGGATGCCACTGTAAATAGAGTGACTCCAGGGAGCCCAAAGTGGTGAATCTTAGTCTCACAAAGTGTAACTCAGATTTGGATTTGGCCCCAGGTCCTGAGAGCTGCATCACAAGCAAGTGCAGAGGACTGTGTGTTGAGAGGACAGTGCCCCCCTGAGTGCCCGTGGCCATTGGCCCCCAGGTATTGGTGACACAAATCTGAAGGATTAACCTGTCTCCTTTTCCACCTTTCCTATTTTGTCTCTGCCCATGGATTAGGCAGCTGCTCCACTGGCTTTATGGCAATCCTGGGGAAGAAGAGTAATGCATTTGCTTGCTGCAAGTTAATCGTGAACTTAAAAAACCTACTCCCTGTGCCCTGCCTCTTAAAAACAGATATTGCAAATTTGTATTCACTCTTTTTCTTCTTGAATTCTTCATAGGCGTTGTGAGCTTTCCAGAGATCCTTGGGGCTTTGCATCCATCCTAACATATGGCATGTATGTGAATCTCTTCTGAAATTTATTGGAGTTTATGTGTGATTGGGAGCACTTAGCTGGGCGAATTGCTGAATCATGGAACAATTAGGGCAGGAATTCTCTGGTTTTGTGTTTTCCTACAGATGATATTGTACTATGTTGTATTCACTTCAGCTCTTGGCAGGACTGCTGAAAAGTAAGTTACAGCTGTTGCCATCTGGTAACTTTAGCAGCAATTTCCTTCACATGCTTTTGGTGCTTAATAATTCTTTGTTTACTCTATACCTGTAGCCTGATCTTCAGTCACCTTGCCACTGTTGTCTTCTTTTGTCCCTCTCCTAAAGGCTCATTTTTTAAAATCTAGCCAAGACTGGCTTGGGGAAAAGGTGCAGCTTCCTCCCCCAGGCAGAAATGGATTCTCTGCTCCCACAAAAAAGGGGAGGTTGAGGCCATGCCCTTGCTTTCTCCTCACCAGACCACTGTCCCAGTCACTGCACAGGGTGGGAAATCACAGCACCCAAAGGAAAGCTGAACATTCCAGTGGATCTTAGAGGCAACAGGCAAAAGAGTGTGGCAATAAAAAATGATGCCAGTTTACTGAATGCAGTGGCCCCTTAAACACAGTACACGTCTGAACTACAACCATTTGAGGCTGAGAAATATCTGGGTGAGCTTTGCTGTGTGTGTGCTCTGTGGCAGCTGCTCCTGGAGCTGGGGCACGGGGGGAGAAAGACCTTTGGTTTGTCCTGATGTAGTTCCCATTATGTTCGTACATTGAAAATCAGCTTCTGAAATTGAACCAGAAGAAAAAAAGCAGAAATTAAAGGAGAGTCATCTGCCCATCTCTGTATTTAAACAGGCAAGGTTAATTGACAATTGACATGCATTTACAGTGCTTAAGCAGAGCAGGAACAATACTTGAGGACTGCATTTCTATTCTACATCCTTTTAACTTTCTTCTTTTTCCGTTCATCTCATGTCAAATGAGATTTTGAGTTCTTTACACAGCTGATATGAGAAAGTTTCTGCCTCTCTCTCTCTTCCTTTAACTCTGAATTTAACCTCAAAATTCTTTAAGCACCTGTCCAGTAACATCTTCCTGAATAATGTGCCAGAAGAACATCTCACTGGTGCAGCCAACACAAAGCTGCAGTCATGAAAAATGGGCTGCTATTTTGTGGAGCTGAAGACTGGAGTGCAACAGATGATCTTGCTCAGTGTGACAGTTTGCAGAGCCACTGGAAATTCTGTCCTCCACAATTCAGCTAAAGGCACAGCAAAGCCTGCAGAAAAAAAATAGCCCCTCAGTTAAGGTCTGGCAGGTTTACCTTTTATTTTGACTCATGTCCCACAAGTGTTGTGTGCCTTAGGTGACTTTAGACAGGGGAGCTTTAGCAGTAATTAGCAAGGACTTCTGCCATTAGTCTCTGACACTCTCTTTGCAAAGCCACACAGAGCTTGGAAAACGGGAGCAAACAAACGGACAGCACAGGCGTGAAAAATGTACAGTGTACAGAGTTCACCTGTATAAAAGACTGTTTCAAAACCTGTCTGGAAGATGGTTACAACAAATTACTCCCCTCCCCAAACCCTCAGGTAGCCAGACTTATCAATCCAAAGGGTGAACTTTGAGGTTAAAACAACAGGATCTGAGCTGCATGGAAGACAGATGGCTGGTTGGGAAGGAAACTTTGGGGGAAATAACTTTAACCACCGAGTCGTTCCGCCTCATCTGATCCCACACACAGCAGGATCAGCCTTGCATACATCTTTGTTTGCTATCCTACCTCCAGCATGTAGGAGTTGCTTCCTAATTTCTATCACGTCCATTTGATGAAATTTTATAATGGTAGTTTCCTTTTGCAGCATTATAGTGTGATATCTTATTAGGGACTTTACTGTTTTATTAACCTGGATAAATCCTGCCATAATAACAGGTCTTAGAAGCATTGCAATGCAATTTGCAGAAGAAATTTCCAAGCCAACGTGAGGGTAGTATGGCTGCCCCAGTGCCAATTCATGGAAACCTGAGCTGTGCTCAGCATATTTCTTTTTGTTGGCTCCAGAAAGAACAAAGGGTGGTGCAAGGACTGCTGCTGTTGTCAAAACCATTGCCTTTATCAAGTCCTTAAAAATGCTAAGGCTAATTTTATATAGTAAATAGAGTATAAACACAGGGGGTTTTTTTGGTTGTGTGAAGCCCTAAAAGTCCTTATTCCTTGTGAGGAATAAAGCAATTTTGGCTGTGGAGAGAGGAAGGAGGGAGAAGGCACCGTTTGGGTAAGGAGCAATGAGTAAGCAGCCTCAGCAAAGAGAGCTGGGTGTGACTCACAGTGCATCTCCAAACTCCCAAAGGTGTTATTTTTCCTTCAGATTTAAGCAAACAGGATTAATTTGGCTACAATGTACAGTCATTTGGCCCCTCCATTTTTCCACTCACCCACTTCACCATGTTTTCTCTCTGCACATCTTGAAGAACTTGCACACACCAGTGACAAAGTGCCCTCCTCCCTCATGCTGCCAGGTACTGGTGTATCAGCCAAGCCCCCACGTCGTTCTTGAATCAGCCAGGGAACAGCAAAGGAAAATGCCATTAAAGGGGTAATAGTGGATTACAGTGAAAATGAGGAAAATTAAGGCACATTTTTCTAACAAATTTTCCTAATGAATAATGCATTTCCTAATAAACAAAAGGGCTGCCAAGGACATGACAGATTGGGGATATAGCACTTGAGTTATTGAACGTGGCAGACAGGTCACAACTTTTATTCATGTTAATAGCTAACCACCTGTCAGATAAATTGGGAAGTAGATACCTCCCCAGCAGTGCCAGCAGGCACCTCTCAGAACTGTGAGGAGGCACCAGGAGAACAGCCAGCCTGGAGAGATCCTGCTAGCAGCTCAGAGACGTCTGCTCTTCTCCCTTCTGTATCGATATGGCAATATCTGAGGATTAGGAAAGCACTGAATATGCTGGTAGTGGTTTTGGTTGGTAATCTTCAAACAGTCCCTACCTGCTACACAAAATGCAGCTTCCTCTGGAAAGAGAGATCATCCCCTACGGAGCCAAAGAGTGACATGCCCAGCTCTGCAGCACGAACTGCACATGCACTGGTGCTTATCAAACATTTGGCAGCTCAACCAGTGCCCTCAGAGATAACTAAATCTGTTGGAGATGTGAATTATTTGCACACTGTATGGCATTTCTTCTTATTTTATGTTTGCAAACTTGTATGGATTGTAAAAAATATTTCCAACATATTTTCCCCTAGTTAAAAGGAAAGCCAGAACCTATCTGAACTCCCAAAGGAAAGAGATGTCCCCTTCTTTGAAGGGATCCCATAGGTGTTTTCAGGAAAAGAGGGAAACTCTGCATAGCTCTCACCTAATTGAGCTGATCAGATAACTGATCCATTTCTAGCAGCTCTAATTTCAGTTTCTTCCTCTGCCTGACAACATTTGAACCTACCCTACCATTAAGGACTTAGAGGATTGATTTTCATCTTACTCTCCATTCTGCTGAAGCTATTTCACTTTACATAGAATAATTAAATACTCTGTAAGCCACAGAGAGAGAGAACAAGAGTGCATATTACCCTACAGCCCCATGATTAGTGCATTCCGATAGGAGCTGTCATCACAGCTCCTTGTGCCTACTGTTCCTTTAAAGGAATGCCTTGAATCCAGCATTTTCGCTTCCAGGTGGTGCTTTAAGCCCCAGACTAATGTGGCACCAGCTGTCACATCAATTCACATCCTGGGATTTTTGTGAGACCTTGCTCGTGAAGTTATTTCAGGAACAAAGTTCTAGATTAATCCCAACCTTCTATACCCACCATAGGTGTTTCAGGAAGGGCTCTTGTACACAAAGGCAAGGGAAAAGTCAGACATCATCAAAGCACAATTCAGGCCTTAAGCAGTTCCACTGCTTTCTGAAGGTGTCTCTCTTCACTCACCATGGCAGAGGTTTGGGTGACTGCTGTCCCTTGCAATTTATTTTAGGAAGATAGCAATTAAGGTTTTTTTTTTTTTTTTTTTTTTAGCTTTTCCCAGATTCATTCAAAGTACACAAAGTACAGTTGTGCCCATATCACCTTCTTGACCTGGGAAAGGTACTGGGCAAATAGAATCTGTTAAATAAAATCTATTCTCCCTGATAGCTGGATTTTGCCTTAAGAGTAACCCCGGAACTTCATTCATGGATGAGTGTCCTGTTCCACACAAAAGGTGGCAAAACCTTTAAATACCTACAAAAGAAAAGCTGCCCCATTGTGTTTCTCAGCTGGGATGCTGATATTTTATGAATGTTACAACACAACCGAATAATCAGCATATTCCCAATGACACCGTTTGCCAGTAAAATAACTACTGCTGCCTACAGAAGTGCTAAAACCCTCAGACTGAAGCACTGTACATAAAATCTCAGCATTTTTGTTTGCTGTGTCTGTGATTGATAGTAATAAACTTCGCTTCCGTGGATGAGAGGCTTCTGTGTAAACACTTGCGGTGCATTATAAAAATGAACATGAAACTGTGCGTTCTTCACAGAGGCTTTTTCCTGTTTTTGATATGTGTCCTTATGCCAGGCTGTCTCTGGCATATTCAGAAATTCAGATACCATATGTCCTTGTGATCATCTTCAAAACTTCCAAATGCACGCTTGCTCTCTTCAACAAGCTCTTTTTATTGAGAAGTGCTGCTGCTGGGGCTGCATCTGCCAAAAGCAAGTGTGCACAGCTCCAGTGACTAACCTCCTTTGGGTTCATGGTATCTGCAAGGTCACTTGGGGAAGGATTTGAAGACACTGTCATCCACCTGGATACTGCTCTATAGGCAGAGACAAGGCAAGTGCAGAAACTGTTGGAGAGAGAGATGCCATGATTCTCACAGATTTGTAGATTACTTTGCTTGCTCTTTAGAATTAGAGAAATTTTCCTTAGAATTGCTGAATTAAAAAATAAGAAAAATATGCACAGTTTGGTTTTTCTCCCTAGAAATCCTAGAGTGCAGTTTCACTTGCTGAAAAATGTGTTCAGCTGATGAGTATATTTGTTTGAGCTGGAGACAAAAGACATATAAGACCATTCTCCACACACCTCTACCTTGTGTTTAGGGATAAAAGAAGATGAGAGGTGCCGCTCCTCTTTCTAGCTCTGTTTCTGTTTCCACCACCACTCCTCACCCCTTTCTCTTTCTCCCTCTGTCCTACAGAAAATTGGTACCCAGGCAGTGAGTCCCATTTATATAAAAATGCTCCTTTCTATCCCATCTGGAATAACAGAAAATGCAAAATGCCTCTCTTGAGTCATTTTTGGAACTCCTCCTGGGGAAGTAACATTTTGCTTGGGGCTGCAAGTGAATTCTCATAGTCTTAATGATTTGTCATCAGTTATCAGATAGGATTTGGAGATTTGGACTGCTTTGATAGAAATGCTTTAAAATAAATAGAACTTCTATATTTTAAGTGAAGAACATTAGCAGATTAATGCATTGCTGAGTGCCTATCATTTGCTGTATATTGCAAAATACAGATGGAAACGGCACAATCTCCAACGTTGTTAATTGCTATTGTTAATGCTTTTTAGTCAGTACATGAATTTCAGTGTAAACAGCACTTTCTTTTGCTGCTAGCTTCCCAGAGTATTTGCATACAGCCATAAATTCCTTACTCATAAAAAACCCTATTAAAACCAATGGAAGATAATATGATGATAATACATCAGAGGCTTTTGCTAACAGTAGAGGAGAGCACAAAGGAGAGATGGAAAAACATCCTTCTGCCTACTCATCTCTCTTGCTGTACTCTCACTTCAGTTTAAGGTTTTAAAAATATTCCTTTTTTTTATTTTTTTGGGAAAAGTCAATAACTGGAAATGCAGTTTATCTGATAAACTTTCAGCATTGAGTGTGTGTGCTATCATAAATGGATTTTGGCTAAGTTCTTTTCTGTACTTGCCTCTGCTTTCCCTACAAGAAGTTCCATAACCTTCAGAGCAGCTACTCAAGGTGCTGGAATAACACAGGTAGGTCTTTAATGGCATTCAGGAGAGCTGGAATCTTTTCTGACAATGTCATTTTCAAACTACCTTCTCCTTGCATCTCCCCTCCATCCCAAATGGACACGTGCTTGCATTGAGTAAGTCAGGATGGCACCAAATGCTTTCGGTCCAGGTTCTGATTTCTTGCTAGTAATGTTGTAAGTGGAAGTGATGGTTTATAGTGGGGTCAAATCACTGAGTCATCACTACAATTGAGCTAATGGGAAGATTATTTAAGTATTGTGGTTTGTTCTCACTGCCCTAGTCTCTGCTTTCCAAGTACTATGTGTAGACTGCTCACTCCTGTAGAATCAAGGTCAAAGATCAGAATGCTTTCGTTGATAGAGGAACAACTCCAGGACAAGGCATTTCTGTGTTTATTGTATTACTTGTGATTTTTATTGAACAGACTTCCCAACCTGGGTCCATACTGTTCTGTCTTTAACATATGCACCACTTTATACCATTTAAATATGAGCTATCTGAGCTCAGAGGAGACAGAATTAAATAAACCTACCCCTGGAAGATTCAGAAAGTGCCAATTCAGAGGTGGATAACCTCAGCCTTGGAAGTTTTTAAGCCAACTAGCTGTGAATACTTACATTTTGACAGGCCAAAAGAGGACAAGGAGACATACTGCCAGACTAATATTTGAGAGATCACCCCATAACTTGCAGACATTGTACCTAACCACATTTGAACTATTTGGTTATACTTCCCTCTTGGTTCTCTCATTCCTGCTGGGACTGGAGAAGCTGTACTTTGGCCTGAAGCTGTTTGGTGTGATTACATTTATTCAGGGTTTTCCATCTCACTTTGGTAATTATGAGAGCCTCTTGTATTCTCAGGATAAAACACTTTGCCCTGGGTGCTTTGCCTTAGCCACTTTTTCTTTCAGAGTATGTGTCAATTCAAAGGGAAGACACCTTTATCCTGAATTGTTATGGCTCCTGCACAGTTTGACCAAGCCCAACATGCAGATTCTATTTCCAATAAAATATCAAACAATACTCCCTCTGAGTTCTGGGCCAACATGTTCTTGTCAGAAAGAAAGAAAGAAAAAAAAAAACAAAACAAAACAAAAACCCAAGCCACCACAGTGTCCAGAAAGGCTAATTTTCAAAATGATGGACTTCATGCTCTAAATAAAAAATATGAATCTGAAATGGAAATAAACAGTCTAGTTGCTCAAAAATGCAAATCTAGGACAAATGTCTCCAGCTTTATGCACTGTTCTTCAGCTAGAAGTGCAGGCAGCTTTTAATGGCCAACATATTCATTTCTTATAAATATTTTTCCATATTATGCAATTAAAGACTATCTTTTTAATGGAAAACTAAACAGCCATGAGTGGAATCTCTGCACTGAGAAATGGCCAGCTTAGTATGCAAGCAACAGTACTGTCTCACATTCATCTGAATGCTTGCCATCTGGAACAGATGCATTAGTTGTGGCTTCAGAAATGACTTGGTGGAGGAGGAGACCTTCCTCACCTCAAGATTTCAATATTGCTTAATGGGGCTCCTCGTGTGAGTGAGGGAATTGCACCTTCAGCCCAGTGTTTTATTCAGCTGTCATCCTCACTGTGTACCAGAGCCTCCCCATCCCGCTGGACAGCCTTGGAGCACTGCAGCATACATGGCATCAAAGATGATATTCCAAATAAAGTGATCTTGTGTACTTGACTTTGTTCTCAATTGATATTGAATGCACTTCTGGAATGGTAATCTCCTATGTACAATATGTGTCTGAGGAGATTATGGCTTATTTTGCACACCGGGATATCTTTAGGATTGTTTATTCATGTTATATTTGAAACTGATGCTGGTCTATGCAGATTTTAAATGTGTTTGTCATATACCATTAGTCACTGTGTGAAATCTCTCAGTAATAGTTAGTTCTTGAGTTTTCTGCAGCTAAGGAGAATTTAACACTGATTGATGGTAGATCACTTAGCTGGTTGGCAGACTTTCCAATTTACGGCAGGAAAATTGCTCTTTTCTTTATGCTCATTCCTTCTTCTGCACGGGGACAGTAAGATATATGTGCCAGGGTGCACATAACAGCAAGGATCTGATTGGCAAGACTGCAGGTCTTTTTTACAATTATGATTTTATCATTTTCAAAAACTGTGCTGAATGTCAAGTATTTCAGATGCAAGTCTTAAAACCCTCTCTATTTATCAAATGTTGATGATTTATCCCTATCGTATTTCACATGCAAAAAATGACCTAACATATTTTTGCATGAGGAAACGAGTGAGCTGTCAGTGCTTCATCCTTATCTTCTAATGGTCTCAAATTCTCAGTCCTCTAAAGGCTGATTATCTGTAGAGGGAAGATTAGCAGGAGAAACAAAGATATTGATTTGCTGTGTGCTGTCTGCAAATATTTCTCATTAACCACTGATTCAATCAAAAATAATAATAATATATGAGTAACTCTTCGGTGAAGGAAAGATATGGGATAAATCCCTTCCCTTTAACACTCTGTAGAGGGATTTTCAAAGACTGTATTTTAAGTTTTCACACAGAATGCATATGAAGAACTGCTGCATGTAATTTTTAGGACCCACTTTCTTTAAAGAAAAAAAAAAAAGCTCAAGTTGTCATGTCTAAAACCAGAAAAGTCCACTGAACTGCCAACCATAATTACTAGTAAATTTAGCAATAGATTTTGTATTTTAAAAAAAGTGTGTTTCCTAATTTTAACTGCCTGCAAAGTCTGAAAGAAGAATCCAATCTTTACCACTGGTTTACAAGTATCAGAGGTTCTAAGTGCTCTACAAAAGCCCTGACTTTGCATCCTGCTCTGGAATGTGCCGAGGTGCTCCCTAAAACACACACATGAGGGGAAAAATAACTGCTAAATGATCGTTTCAGAAAGAAATATAAATTCCTGCTGTCACACTGAGGTTTTAGAGCTGCAGAGCTCCAGAACAGCTCCAGAACAGGGACAATAAACCCAGGGATGAAGACAAAGGTGTTACCTGTGATGCTCCTGCTCCAGGACTTCCATGGGAGCTCTTTAGAAGGGTTCCCACAGGGAATGAGGCCACCAGGAAAGCTCTCACAGCTCCTCTCCCAACAACCCCATTGTTTGGGGAGCTCATTTCCAGCAGCTTCTCCCACACCCCACACTAATGGCAGGCCAGGGCTGCCCCAGCTTGGGATTTGTGCAAGCTCAGCTGGGTAATGAAAATGATACCAGTTCATAATTGTTATCTTTGATTGCTGCAGAAGCTGTGTGCACGCCATAGAATTGCAAATATAAGAGGAGAAATACTTGGCATCCTCTTTTTAAAATCAAAATTCAGTCGATTAGTAATGCTGAAATGAAGAAAATGGGAAAAGGGACAATGGAAAGCAGCATTAAAAAATAGAGAGGTATTATCTTGATTGAATTTTTCTATTCTGTCTCAGCCAGCTTCTGCCCATTTCTTACATTTGTGCCTGTCACTATCTTTTCTGTAAGTGCTCCTTGAATAATATTCATTAGACAAATACCTATTTCATCAAAAACACATTCTTGGCATGAAGTTCATGAGTTTTCTAAAGTACATTTATGGCATTTCATCTTTTACCCTATAATTATCTTGATCTCTACAGCATGTGAGATCTCCCACTCTTCCTGCCAAGGCTTGGGAGGTGTCAGCCTGCAGAGCAGCAGGTCAGTAGTAAGAACTGATCCTTGTGCACTGGATCTAATCACAGAAAGTGGCTGAAATCACTCACAACTGCTCAGATCTCTGAAACTGAGGATGTGTGGTCAAGGCAAAAAACACTCCTAGCTAAACCAGGCCAGTCTTTCAAGGAAAACCTCTTGACTCATGGAAAGGAAGGAAGTGAAGGATGCTTTATCCAGCAGAAACTAAGCCTGTAAATCCTGGAGCAAATAGGCTGGATTATAACTATCCAAACGTGAAAAAATAGACCTGTGTGCATTGGGTGGTCAACAAATGTCAGCGAGAGTTCTGCTTGTCCAAACCAGCTATTGCTGCCTCCAGGATCACACACCTTCCCACAAACCAGGCATCAGAATCTCTACTGCTTGTATCATGCACTAGGAAAAACCCTCCAAACTGGGCTAAAGAGAAGAGGTCAGATATCCATGGTCTGGTGTCCTTCCTAAAAATCCCAGCAACTTCCAAAATCACAACAAATACACAAATAACTTGTGTAGTGACATCAGTAATGCTGTGTTGTGCTTTATAAAGTTTAAATAAAATGATGTGACTGATTTAACCAGATGTGACAACTCAAAAGTTGGTATGGCAGGTTGAGAAATGTTGACATAAAAAGAAAAGCAAATTAGAACCTTTAAAAAGTATTTTATTTATTTGGTATTTACACAGTTATGAGGAGGGCCCAGTTGTGTCATGCTCATATTTTCTAAGAATCTAAGTAGACACTGGATCTAAGTTTTAATTTGAGTGCACAATTAGAAAGATAAAGAAACAGTCAGGAAAACAGACCTCAGTTTGCAAAATCTGATGCAGCTCCAGCGATGCTGAGTCTCTAAAACAAGCTTGAAGAGCCAGTCCTCAGTTTTCAACTCCCATTGATTTAAAAATCCAAATATTTCACATCTATGTGATGATCTGAAGAAGGAAGAAAAACAGGGGTTTCAGGAAGGAATGACATTTTTTCATCACATTGTTTTTATTGGGAAAATTAGACAAAAAAATAGGAATATTGCACTGCACACAAATGAAACACTGAGCCAGCCTGCTAGCCTCACTTTTTCTCCTCCTAATTTTTTATTGATCTTCCTGGATTTGTAAACAAACAAACAATAATATAAAGGGAATGTTTAATTTTGGCACCGGATAGCAAGTGACTAAATTCAAATGAGCTGTTTCCTGATGGTGTCAGAAGCCTTGCAAGGCAGGCTGTGGGACACACGTAGGGCAAGCCCTGGCAAACTGAAGGATCTCAGACCAGGGAGAAACTCAGTTTAAATATTATAGTTTTCCTCCTCTGAATAAGTGACCCAGTAATTAGCAGGTAATTGCACATTTGGACATTTGAGTTCTTTTGATGCATAAGCAAAACGGAGGTTTCATCATGTCCATCAAGTGAAACCACAAATCCTCAGGTGGCTGACTGACTGAGAGTTCATTAGTCTTTAACTTCTTAGTCTTGACTGGCCTTGTTTCTTCTATGATCCACTCCCAGCCTTCATCCTAATCCTGAAAGCTGGCTGGGAAAAAAGAGATATCAGCCCTAGGGAATGCTCTCGGAATAACTAAGTGAAGAAAGTCTATAATGAAAATTGTGAGGGTTGGAGATGAGGTTTTCTTCAATGAGTAGCAGCACATTATGGAATGAGCTGTCAGAACAGTTTATATTTGTTGCAGGGATTTTAGATCCTGCTACAAATAAATTATGCATCTCTTCACAGAAGAAATCTACCATCAGCATACAGGTAAGGAAAACAAACAAAACAACAGGAGGTTTTACTAATACCAGCTTAAGGTAGAATTCTCTGCAAGTTTTTCTTTGGCAGCAATCTGATATATTGATTGAGCACTCAGAAAACTAACGTGTCCAAATCTGGATACTTATCCAAGCAATAATCTAAGCCCTTTGATGTTAGTGCTGCTCCTCTATTGCAGAGCCTCAAATCAAAACATCCAGGTTGTTTTCTTTGTAACTGACTTCAGCAAAAAGAATTCCTCATTTATCTTGTTTTATTTTCTACAAAATTAGAGAAAATATTTTACTTTTAATGACTTTCCTCTCGAAGTCCATTAACTCTAATGAGTACCTCTGTTTTTCGCATCTGCAAACATGAAACTTGTTGAGCTTCTGATGGGTCTCTGAAGCAAAAGTGGCACTCCATGGAGGAATTACACTATATTAGAATAGACAAAATGAAATCATTCTTCAAAAGTGTGTTAAGTTGCACAAGGCTGAGTCTGCAATACCCTAAAATGAGAAGAAAGATCTATTCAAATATGAATAAGTGAGAGATTATCTGCAAGAGAGGGAGAAGTCAAGCTACAAGCACAGGTGCTTTAAAGCACAAATCCACACCATTAAGCTCTGGCACAGCTGTTTCATAATAAATAGAAAAGAGAAACAAGAGAAACACCCATTAAGGCCTCATATGATACAAGCTAGGAAGAAAAAAAGCCATTTGTTTGTAAACTACTATCACATTAACAATGGAGGCCAATTGAGAAAACGCCCAGCTCTGACAGGATGATTTTAAACTAAGAGTGTGGAATTGTTTATTAAGACTTTGAGTGACAGTCTAATATATTAAATCAGTTCAGAAGATTGTAAAATGCATTAGCATTAGCAATTTAATACCTCCAGCAAATTTAACTGTCACTCATGGCATATCTGTCCTTGTTAAAGGGAAAAAATCCTGAAGCTCCACCTTTGTCTTGATGGACAATAAAGTTGGAGGAGGCCAAAGCCTCTCTCTGTACATTGGTGATGAGAGAACTGTGTTACATTTATCATAATTAACTTTCACAGTTGGCAGCATTTTTTGGCAAATGTGTTATTTGCTCAAGCTTGTGAAAGAAGTTTTAAGAACTAATCATCGGAGCCAAGTCTAAGCTCGCAATCGTTTCAGGGCTGGATTTTAATCAATTTAGAAACGTAATTACATGCCAAATGTGTACACAGTTACTTTGATTACACACAGAAATTGGGCAGTTTCATAGTCAACTAACTGATTGTAAGCAGTTGGGTGCAAAACATCTCATCTGAACCAGCACTTGTTAATAACCTTGTCTTACAGCCATGTGGGGAACAATGCAGCAAACTTCCTTAAAAATCAGTATCTTTAAAGCAAAGGTTTCCAATTTCCAGTTTTATTCAGGTCAATACATTTTCTATGTTTTGATATTTTTCTCCCTAATTTTAATTGTCACTATTAATAGAGCAGAAATACATTTTTTAAAAAACTAAGCATAAAAGGAATTAAATGGAAAAGGAGACCCTTCAAAGGTACCATGTGATTACTTTGCAGTGCAGTACTGAAAAGGATCCCAAATGTGGTGTCCATCAGACTCCAGTACAAGGGTTTCAATTTGATTTTTGGGAATTACCAAATGCCAGAGGATTGAAATGAATCAGTGGATGAGTGAAGCATTGCCTGCGTTCTTCAGGAGGGCTCAGATAACTGCTGCATGTTTATGAAAATGTTCCTGAATCCTCATATTTGTGTGACGTCCAGTGTAATTAATTTGACAATTAGTGTCAGTTATTGGATGGTCTCTCATTTCAGGACTTTCTGGTCTCCACTTGGGGAGCAGCAGCAGTTTCCAGCAACATGAGCAGCAACAAACACATGGCATGAAGAGTTGGCTTAATAATAATCAGGACTGATAGGTAAATAACAAAGTCAGTATCTAAAAAGAAGTCACATTTGTGACTATAATTTGAAACAAATACTTTAATTGCCTCTCAGGATAAATGGTAATAATATGAACAGAGCCAGAAGAAATGGGCATAATATTAAACAGTTTACTTTGTGGTTTGTCTACCAAAATATTCAAACTACACTCGTTCATGGCAAAATTATATCTTGGGGCATTTTTTCGGTAAAGCACAGAGAAATAGGAAGTGACAAAGTGAGTGGCAAGAGCAGACACTTAGGACAATAAGGAAAACACAGGAAGAAGTGCTTGCCTGGTGCTGCTTGGGGCACGGCCCATCACAAGTTCTTCAGCTAAAGAGTTACCCCACCAGTCTCTGTTTAACAGGAAAATAAATCAGACATATCCCCAAACGCAGCTTTTACAATTAAAAATGTTGATTAAATGTTTGTTTTCTGCTAAACGCCGAACAGCAAGTAAAATTATGAGCTGACAGGTTTGTTGCTCGGTTATCACTGAAGAGCTCCTTCCAAATTAAGCTGTTTGAAATGATTGCTGGAGCCCCCAGCCCGCTGATTGCTGTAGGAAAACTGGGGATGGAGCTGCTGCTTGGGAGCTCTTTATCAAAACAGAGGCCACGGTACACAATTAGATGTGATGCCATCCTTGAGATTCCAGCAGCCCCCACACACAGTGGCAGAGCAGCTTAGGAAATGTTTAACATTTCTTCCTGAAAAACGTGCCTGCTGATGGATGATCCCTCTGCTGACAGACTCTCAGTGGGGCTGGTGTGGGTCACATCATGAAGCTTCCAGCTGGAAAGCCCCAAACCTCTTCCCAGGGCTGCTGCTGTGCCTTGGTCATGCTTGGGCTCTGAGGAAGCTCCCATGGTGGAGGGATGTCCTTCTTTCCTTCCTTGCACTCCATCTGCTCTGGGAGGGCCCTCTTCAAGCAAATCCAGCCACCCATTTGGGTGTCTTTTCTCCCCTTGGTAATTAAACCCTGGTCCAAGTGCACACAAAGAGTCTGAGACTGAATAGGAAAGGGAAATGGGGAAGTGTAATAATCTAATTATTGTTTTTATTGACCTTGTCACCTCCCTGATCCAGGGAGATTCCATGTCTGTTTGGTCCCAAAATGTGTCCTAGATCAGCTGAAGGCACAGCAAGGGGCCAGGAATCCAGGAGGGACAGCCAAAGTCAGCATTTGCCCTGAGGAAGGATAATACAACAACCACTGCTGATATTGAAGAGTTTAACTTGCCAGCTGATTTGTTTTTCAGCTGCTCTGTCATTTTGCACCTTGGTTAATTGTTTACTCCACTCAAGGGCATTAATTCTGATGGAACAAAACCCCACCAAAACTATTTCTTTTGCTCATTCCAGTGTCTTTTGGAAGAATTGCCCTCCAAACATTCCCATATTGGATACCACAATAAATTCGTCATATTTTCTTCCTTTTTCATCTTGGAAAATGAAAAAGTAAATTGTAAGAAATGGTTTACTTGGAAAATCAAACAGCAGCAAGTAAATATCATTGAGTGGAATTTAACCCTTGAATCAGTTCTCCCCTCTCATTTGCTTTGCTCTTCTCTTTTCTGTCCTACAGAGTTGGATTCTTTTCAAGTTTACTAAGCACTGCATGTAATGTGTGTTCAAACTCTGGCTGAAATGAATCCATGAAAGAGGTATGAAAAACCAGGAACAGGAAATCCTACCTGTAACTTTCATTTTACCATCAGATGTACAAGTTTGGCCCTCCCTTTCAATTATAATTACAAATTGTCCTTTGAACTGGTGATGGTTTTTTCCCCTAAAAATATAAAAGAAGCAGTTCCACTCAGTGTAAAACTACTGTGTGTTTAAAAAGCTGTGTACTTCCTACATGATTTTTTAATCAAAACTACCATTAAGAGGCAGTTTAGAGAAATGATGACTTTTTATAACTTCATCTTCAAGCTGAGCAAAATCTTCTGCAAAATGTAGATTTACAGACCTGAATAATTCATTTAATCTGCGAAACATGATTGAAACCATGTTTAGAAAGAGCTGCCTTGGGCCTCCAAGGCCAAAGGGAAACTATTACATTTGAATCAGTTTGATTTTGTACTTGCTTGAAACATAAAGTGTCAGCGTGAGTGCAGAGATAATAGTGAACCCTCACAGGGGGCTGTCAAGATGAAGCCACAAGATTGGGAGGTGCTTTGATAGTACAGGAATAGGGGTAAAAGAAGTGCCTAAGGTAGGTAGGTACAGCCAGAGCAGAGCACCCTTTCATGTGTCTTTTTAACTATGCAAGATTTTTGGACAAATGGTGAGATTTCAGGTGGTTGCCTGTTCTGTTCCAACCACTGGAGCTGAAATCCAGCTTGGACACCCTTGTCATGCTGCTCCTTCAAAGGTGTCAGGGCTCCCAAAAACCATTTGCTACCAACAATGAATTAAAAAATGAAGCAAATTAGTTTCCATCCTTCAAAATAAAAACCCCCTTAGTGTCAGGGGACTATTCCAATTATATATATATATAAAGTAAAAAGTAATTGTGAACTATGTTCTTCCCCTCTAGCCCCTTTTCCCCTGATGCAGTTTTAATTCCAGACCAGGTCACGTACAAACAGCTGAGCTTCTCTCCATTGCTCCAGTCCATATGATCCCATCATTTTCTAAGTAACAAGCTGGGGGTTTGGTAACAGGAAAATATTGAAGTTTAGAGAATTGCTAAGATTATTCCTCTTACAACACATCACATTCCATTCACTTGTTCTGGAAGGGAGAAGGAATTCAGTGTTCAATGCACTTTGGTCAAGCTTTGGGAAGTGAATATTTAAGTTGGACTCAACTACAGTCTTTTGTTTTTTTACCCCAAGATAAGTCAAAACGTAAAAAATGGAGCACAAAAATACATTGTTTGAATTCAGCAAGCAAGTCTTAAAAAGAAAAAAAAAGAGTCAGAGAAAGTACTTATCAGTAAAAAGTGAAGTGTGCTGAATGCGCAGGGCAATATATATTTTGCAGGATTGATGACGAGTATTAATTTAACATTAATCTAAGGAAAACTGGCGTGTTACAAAGGCTTTCCCTGGTGAGAGGTGATGATTTTTTTTCATTTTTTTTTTCCTAAAAAATGCAACCAGAGCAAACACGGGTTCTAAATTATCTCATCTTGAATGGTCTTGTTTCCTTTTTCGTAGGTTTGTTCTCCTTATGTGGATCAGGTGCCTTAGAGAAGAGGAAGTGGCATTCCAATAATACCAAAATTCCTCATTAGGCACAGACTGCATTTCATCATGATGTTAAATCAGTGCTAATTGCTCCTACAGACTGAACAGTCAAGAACAGTTAATAAGGTGTGGGAGATGCTCAAAAACCAGGCAAAGCAAACTTCAGATTTGCAGTGGTGCACAATGTATGGATACACTGAAAAAACCAATTTTATGACTCTTCCTCTAGTGTATGAAACCCTGAGAAAGAGGGTGAATTTGGCTCCTTTAAAGAAAAGCAGTATTTATAACCATCACATAGAGCTACAAAATACCAAGTACAGAATGTATTTGAAAGATGGAATTTAAGACCACATCACGGAATTCAACAGCTCCCAGAGTTTGTTATTTCTCTCCATTGGGCTCAGCATTATTGTTCCCAGGGGGGAAAATTAACACTGTTCAGTGGTACCCCAAAGAGGAGAAGTACAGTCATTACTGTTGTATTGCTGTGTGTTTTCTCTCCAAGCATTGGAAAAGGTACCCAGTGCATAGGATGGGAACCCAGGGAATATTTTAGCAATCTGACTAAATGAGACAAAACAAATAGTTTTCTCCACCTGTGAGTGAATCATCGGTGAATATTTTCTATCAATTTGCCAGTCAAATGTTCCTGCGGATGTTTTCTGTTGAGATGAGAAGATATTTGGCTGCTGTCGAAGCAATTCCAAGGAAAGAGGTAGCAGCCCACCCTAATCCCCCTGCAGCCCCAGCTCCATGCACAGACCCCTCCCAGGTTCATCCGTGCTCTTTCCAACACCTCCACCTTTGAGCTGCAGCGTTGCTGGAGAAATCTGTGAACTTTCCCAGGTCTGTTCACTGCTCCCCATGTGCAAATTCCGTGGTGTAACAGCTCCCTTCCCAACACCAGCAGGGGTTTTAACCACTATTATTGTTCTGAAAGCCTAAGCGTTCCTTCTGATGTGTGTGGCTGCACAAAATGGTTCCAATTAGATCCTGGTGGCAGTAAATAGCACTAATTTAATCATACTGACAAATATATATCTTTTTGTTGTTGTTGTTGTTGTTGTTGTTGTTGTTGTTTCCTAGAAGATGACTTCCAGGCAACCACAGACATTAAAATATAGCAACACAAGCTGATATTATGGATTTAATTCAGTGGTTTGAAATATATCAGCCAATGTTAATTCCCACATCCCTTTCCAGTCCATTAAATACTCTATTTTTTAATTGAAGTTATAATATTTATTTGCTCATTCTCACCTGTTTTGGTATGCTACATTTCTTCAGTAATTTCTCTAGTGATTTGTGCTTGGATTATTTTATCCCTTCCATTATCTCCAATTTAATTGTCCCCTATCATATAGAAAAGGCTGTGTGCCAATTTCAAGTTGATGTTATATAATTTAGATTCAACTTTGTTTGGAAAGTCTCACAAGCAATGAGATCCTCATTGTTTTATAAAAAATAACAATACCTATACTGTCTTGTCAAAGAGCCTGCCATCAATAAATGAGAGACCACAGTATTCAAAGATCAAACTTCCATTTCATCAGGATAGAATTTACTACTTCTGTCAAAAAGGAATTTATCCTTTTTCAGTGAAATATATATTACCATCCTATTAGAGCAATCTTTCAATATGTTGTAAAGTATGTAATTTAATGGCTGAAATATTTGTTAGTTGAAAAGTGCATCCAACCTTAACACGACTGGGCTTCAGCTGTAAATCTCTGCTTAATAGCAGTCACTGAAGGGAGGAGGTCTGGGTTTATATATCTTCATTTCATTGATTCTAATTTTTACATGAATCATGGGCGAGGATTTAAGCTCGTAAGCTTTAAGTTGATGCTTTAAATTCATTGTTGGCAGCAGTAATTCAGCTAGGCAGGGCATCTGATGAGAGGTCCAGGAAATGCTACAAATTGTCAGGTTTTCCTTAAGCCAGCGGTGTACAGGAGCCACTTCATGCTCCAGCAGTAAAAAGCAGTGTGTGAATTACACAGGACAAGGCTCACCTCCCGTGATGAGGAGGAAAAGTTCAGGCTCTTGTGTTGTCTCAAGGCAGCAGGGCCACGTGGGGAATGTCAATGAGACAGCAAGGAATCTGCAATCTGCCCACACGTGGCTGCAGCACCAGCCCACTGGCCTTGCCAGCAACTGGAAAAGCTTTTTAAAACCAGCCACACACCCCTTAGCCATTTCATAATCTGGGGAGGGCAGAGGGAGCACCTCTGCATGGGCATTCAGGGCTTAAGGTTTTACAGCACCCACGCTCCTAGAAAGGTCATCTGTGTTTTATGACAGTCCTAAAAATCAAACCACACAGCTCTCCTTCCATAGTAAAATAAAGCTAAATTATTTCCAGTGCCTGGAAAACAAACAGGAGTATCCTCTCCCCCTTGATGCAGTTGCCAGCAGTCGCTGAGAATATGGCCTGTGGGCTGACTAGATCAAACACAGCTGCTCTTTGCAATCTCAGAGACTCACGAGAACTTGAAGTGCTAATTCTGCCATTTGAAATAAATCTATTGCAGAATTTAAATCTGCTGCGCGTTGTTCAAATCAAGGGCATTTATACAGATTTCAGTAAAGCTTGGGATGAGACTGTAAGATTCACAGAAGGGGATGATGTTACAATGAATAGACTTACAAAGAGAAGGTGATTTAAGAAAAAGCCATTTCATGTATATATCCACATTTACAGGGGAAAGTTAGTTTCCTGTGTTTTGACGCCCCTTCTAAGACAGCACTGAATAAATCACTGTATTTCAATAATATGTGTAAATGCAGTAACATGGTAATTCCAAATTGACAGAGCAGTAGGGGCTAAAATAAAACAAGAACAATAATTTTCAAAGGGAGACATTATGGAATTGCCCCAGATCCAGTTTTTAGGCATCATGTTCAGGTATGGTGGCTGGGCTGGATTCCTCAAAGAGAAAGCAAGCAGAGTTTCTGGCGATTTTAAACTTCAGTGGAAGAAGAGTCCTTTATTTGTCACGTGGAGGCACAGAGAAATGCTGAATATTTCCAGCAAAAATTAACATAGGCCAGATAACCTTGTTAAAAAGCACGAGAAGCTTGGAGGAGCAAACCTTAGTGAGGACCCATTAGCAAACTTTCTTCTCATCCTCCAGAACAATCACAGAAATACTGAATGGTTTGGGTGGAAAGGTTCCTTAAAGTTCATCCCATCCCACCCCGTTCCCTTCGTGGCACACATGGGAGCTTGGAGGGCTCTGCTTCCTCTCTGAAGCCAAGGATGGCCATAAATATATCCTGGGTACATATCATATGTCTTTTAATTTTATTTTTGTGCTGCTGCAGTGCTGCTAAGATTGTGTTCCTGATACCCACAGAATTTCAGACTGGATTGGATTGGAAGGGACTTTACAGACCATCCCATCCCACCCCCTGCCATGGGCAGGGACACCTTCCACCAGCCCAGGGTGCTCCAAGCCCCGTCCAACCTGG
>JAWWEE010000018.1:4184840-4195737 GCA_035221455.1 Xenops minutus | reverse complement strand
TCTGCCTTGATATTCCATATATATACATATACATATATATATATATATATATATATATATATATATATATATATATATAAAAACTTCAGCTGCACAAGGCTTTTCCTCTCCTACTCTGTCCTATCTTCTTTCTTTCATCTGACAATGAAGCTTCTGCAATAACAATGTCTTTTATTCTGTTGTGAATTTAAATTCGTTCTTTTCTAGCTTTGATTTCACACAAATGCCTTCTTTTAACCAGGACTGGTCCATGAAGAAGGCAGGTATGAAGAGTCTATGTCTTCTTATTAAAACACTGAAGTGCTAGTAGAAAATGTGCTTTGTTTTTGAGAAAGCCATAAAACAGTTTTAATTTAGTGATTAGCTGTTCAATAAGGAAGATGTTGAATATTTCTCATCACTCATCAACTCAATATCAATTGTTATCTCTTCAATATCAATTGTTATCTCTTTTCCTGCACTTGCCATTTTATGGTTAATTATTATTCATCATAGTTATTAAGTGTGAATTATGAATTATTCATGAATTAATGAATAGCTTAAAATTATAAATTTAACATGGAAAATGCTTTCTGTGTTGCTCATTTGCAGCTAGTCCTCTGCATTCTGTGCTGCTCTTTGTCTCCTGTTTGTCACACGAATATCTTGCTGCTCTTGCCTTTGTTGTGTGTGGCATTTGTGTGGTACAACACAAACAGTCCCAAGAAAAGATCTGGAATGTTTCTTAGGGAATTCTGCAGGGTTTAGTTTAAGAGAGTCAGATCCACTCTGGATAAACTTTAAAAATAAAATATGAAAACCAGTTCATAAACCTTGACTCAAAACAAAAAAAGATTCTTTTCCCATTTGAGGTTCTTTTCCATGCTCATTTCAAGCCAGAATATGCTCATGGAAGAGGAAAAAACAACCACCTTTTTCTGTGTTTTGTCTGGTAGAAAAAATGGAGGATTCTGATGTGATAGAATCTTCAGATTTTACTCAAATACAAGTGATATATTTAAGTCCTGCAGCCCATATTTAAGATTCCCTCATCATGCATATTAAAGCCATTTCCCTGGCTTATTTTGCTTAGACAGAATTTAGTGATGAAGATTAATTTATCCAAGTACATAAATGTGTTTCAGGTGATGCTGAGAGCAAACCAAGCATCATTAAGATCTCCAGAGCCTTATCATTAACTACCCTTCTCATGGTGCTGAGCTTACCATTATAAACTGGCAAAATTCAGGTGGGCTGAATAAAACCATCACTTTTGTCCAGTTTTGGATCAATACCTCTTGTTTTGTTCTTTAGCTCAATGGACATTAATCCTTAATCATCTTTAGACAGGAAATGGTTCTGTGATTCTCTCATTTGGTGTTAAGCAAAAGAACATTCATTACTGGGTACAAAGTCCATTAGATTTTCCTTCAACAGTAGATCCCTATGGGAAAGCAAGGAGCAAGAAACATCATTTCAGCACTTTTACTGGTGTGCATCCTGAGTTTTAATTACCACAACCCACCACTTACCAAACTTATATGTATCAGAGGAACTGTGCTTCCACATTCCAGACATTTACATTTATGAACTTCACTTTCCGGCTGTGTCTTGTGCAATAAGTAAGTGTATTAACTCTGATGAATTTTCACTGACTTTTCCATAAGACAGGGCCAACTTTTAACAGAGAATTTTTGTAGTGGCAATTATCACAATTTTTGATTACTATGAACTTGTATTAGCCTTTTTTTCAGTATAAAAATGAAATGAAAGCCCTAAGGGATGCACATCTAATATTCGAGATTTTATCACTTTAAAGACTTGCTGCAAATTGTGTAAAAGCAAACTCTGCACCTTCTCAAGGCACAGAGTTTTAATCATTTTTATATTTCTTTTATGAAGAGATTTTCTTTGCATCTAAAATAACCTAAAAGTGTCTCCAGGATCAAAACGACTTACTTTTTGCTTCCCCTTCATAACTATTTTTAATATTGTGTTGTCTTTTTTATTTTTAATACTATATTAACTGCAGTCTTACAGGAACCTTAAGCAGTACCTCTGTGTTTGGGACAGGTAGGACTCACCAAACATCTTGTTCTACTTCCCATTTTAAGGTCTGCACAGGGGACTGTTTTGACACAAGAGCTACCAAAGTTATTTCTTTTCTGTAGGAAAGAAACCCCACAGAATGGTGCCTGGCTTTACCTTGTATTTTTTTATTTGTTAGATTCCCCAAAACTTGAGCAAAATTGAAGCTACACCATCGCTCCTGATCAAGGCACTCAACTTGTGGATTGTTTATACCAGGCTCTTTCTTCACCTCTGAATATAATTTAAAACTGAAGTCTTAATTTTATTTACTATGAGCATATACCAAGAGAACTGCTGGAATTATAACACTGGTCATCTCAGTGGCATATTCTACAATACACTTTATTGTTATTGTTAGGTACACTTTATGAAAAAACATTCTATGTTAGTGTATTCCAAGAAGTAATTTTAGGTATAAATGGCCTTTTTAAAGATGTAGCATCATCTTCCTTTCATTGCCTGCCATACTAATAGGAGAACAGCAGATGCTCAGGCAAGATTCAATTCACCTTAATTTGTTCAAGCTTAATTAGCAGCTGGGATGCATCTGGCAAATAAACACGAAAATAGTGACAGCCTGAGTTAAAGGGAAAATGTAAAAGGCTTTTTTGTTCATTAACCACATGTTCTTCGTTTTGTGCATTATGTGCTGAAGGCAAAATCATTTTTAAGCTCCTTTTTTTTAATTTTTCTTTTTGTAGAGGATAGAAACCCTCACCCCCATCCCTTCCTTCCTCGGTTTCGTGTGCAGGTGAGCTATGCAGAAATGGGAGCAGTCCCCCTATGAGATGTTCCTGCACAGGTAAACACTTGTACCATCACGGCTTAGATATATGGCCCAAGCTTGTATAAACAGAAGAGAGTAGTTTCTTTAGGAATTAGGGAGGCAAAATGGACCCCTTGAGATGTAATTAGGAATTATTTACAACCCTGAATAATGATCATGCAGTATCTTGCACAAAGCAAAATAAGCAAAGCCAGTTCTGAAGAGATCCCTGCTGCCATTAAATATGTGACTAACTAGCAAAATGAGGGGCATAACGAGAAGAAATGTGCAATGCCTTTGCAGCAGCCTGAGTTCCAAAGCTCCTGCTTATATAAATCCTAAATTTGTGTATTAGCTGGTGCTGAGTAAGTGATGAAAGTGGCAGGGTTTTTTGAAAGTGGAACCATTTAAAACATAAGATTCCTTGTGTTCGCTGTCAAAGAAACGTCTTTGGACAAAAATGAACAGTAGAGAAGTGGCAAGATTAAACAGTGATAAAAGAGAATGTGAATCAAGTATCAGTTCATAATGTAACCCAGAACAAAGCTTTGGCAGGTGACAAAGTGAGAGACAAAGGACTGCATGATAGCTGAGGCTTCAACTTCCCAAACTGGGCTGTTTTATATAAGGATTTAAAGAAGGAATCTTTGTTTCTTCTTATTTATGTAAAACCAGCCACAGCATCTCCAATCTGGGAAAAAAAAAAAAAAATCCACTCCAAATCTTAGACTTTCACATCCATACTCTGTATTGAAGAATCCCAGGAATTTAAGAATCTATGAATTTACAAATCTGGGATTCCTGTGGTTTTTGACTCAGCACTCCAAGATCAATGCACTACGAGTGTTTTCTTGAAAGGAAAGGATATGGACTCTGCAAAGCCAGGTAAAACAGTTGCCCAAGTGTGATGGCAGCCAAGGTGACAGAACCCAATTGAAGAAAACTGTGTCACTGTGGGTAAAGATGGCAACAAGACAGCTGCTGGTCACTTCATATTTGCCATGTTTTGTCACCTTCTTTGTAGAAAACTCTTTCAAGGTTGGTTTGGGCACTGCCATCTACACTGATACACAAGCAGGCACAGCCACTTTGAAGACTCAGTAATGTAAACATGACTGGTTTTTGGCCAAACATGTCCAGGGCAGCTGGTCTGTCCAAAGGCAGTGCTCTTTTCTACGGTATCAGCTAATCCAATGCATTCAGCATTTCTGCTGGATTTTCCCTTTTTTTTTTATTTTTTTTCCTCCCCGCCACACAACAGACTGTAAAAACCATCTGTGTTTTAGAGGATGTTTAACTTCACTTGGAGTGTAAAGACAGAATGTCTACATGAAAGGATGAGCCTGAAAAGGCATCAAAGACAGACGGGCAAGAGGGAAGATTTGATACAGGACATTTGATACAGGACATTTTATTAATGTTCATTGGCTTGTGGTAGTTGGATAATTGTGCTTTGCTAACTTCAGTTCCATTCCATCAATGGCAAAGCACTGAAGGCAAAGCAGATGAGTGATTAGTGTTCATCCAGGCATGCTGGCCCTCGGTGAAGAGCTGAGTATAGGGATGCCATCCCTGGGAAAGGACAGGGCCAGCAGTGCCACGTGGAAAATCGTTTTGCCCTGTGTGTGGCCGAGACAGAGGAAGGATAGCTTGAAGTCATAATATGAGATCTCAAACTGAGACTAATCTGAGATACTCCTCAACCCACTGCCCTGATACATATAAATGCAGATTTATACTTCTGCAAATAGTAAGCACAGCTCAGAGATGCACCTTTTAAAGTGACATTTTCATTTAGGTAGCAGCCAGCAGATTGCCTCCACTGGCTCAGGTCAGACTGCTAATGTGCAGGGATTGATGCTCTGTGCTTTCTCCCCTTCTGATGGATCTGAGAGCAAAGTTCTCAGCCACTTCAGAAGGGAAGGATCAGGCCGACAGTCAGTTTTGAGATATAAGTGTTCTGTGAGCATAGCAGATGCTGATTGATTAATTATTTATAGTGGCACGTTCTGGAGGATGACTACAGATAAAAACTCAGCAAAAGCTATCGAAAATGGAGTCTAGCTTTTTTGTAAAGTACCTGGGGATATTGCATTTCAAAAGTATTCCAGAAGTAAATCTCAGTATTAAAGCCATTTCCATAAGTTTTTAATGTTAAGCCTCTTTAGCTCAACAATGAAAACACTTAACTTCACAGTTTGACAGAGAAGAGTATTAGCAAATGTCATGGAAGGACTATGTCATGCCAGTAGTTCATTCTCCTTAGAAAAATTATCCAGCAGAGTCTTTATGATTTATGAGAGGAATTGAACCAAAATTAGCTATCAAATAAGTCATTGGCATTATCACTTTTCCCCCTATTTTGCTTGAAATCTCTATAAGCACCCCCTAGATGTGCCAGTGTCTTTTTCATCATCTTTTGTGTTTTTTCATCTATACTACTTGTTTCATCAACTACTTGTTGTGAGTAACCCAAACTGGATCTATGAAGGATTGATTAATTACATCCTTCTAACCTGACTTTAGTCTCAAGGATATGTATTGGAAGGAACTTAGATAAAGTCTTTGAATTTATGACAGTGAACAAAGCCATCACAGGGTTACACTGGTAAGCAAGTCTTTATGGGGTTTTAGATGGCTCATTAGTTCACTGGGTTCTCACTAACACTAAACAGAGCGGGAACTGGAGGGGTTTTGGAACTAAAGCAACTCCATCAAAGTAATTTAAAAATGGGTGAGTTGCAGAGAAAAACCCCAGAACTTTACTAGACTTGAAGAACTTTTATGGAAGGACTGGCTCAATATATCAGGTGGTTGTTACTGGACAGATTAGTCTTGCTCTCACTTTGGTGTAATTCTAATACTTCAAAGAGCCATTGCAGCCTCCTGACAGAAAACTGCACCACCCACTCTCAACAAAGGCATTTTTCTGGCAAACTCAAACAGTGTTGCCTTATAAGGTTCTGCTTCTATTTACTGTATAATATCATATCGTGCAAATGTTCCAGATAAATACAAAATAAACGCATAGTCCTGGTATTTTAGGACAGAATTAAATGTCTGTGCAATTGGACAATGTGGGACTGATTACATTAAGCACAAGGTTCAAGCTCTGCTTCTAGACCAGTGATTTAACAAATCATTTAGTATTGTATAGATTGTGATTAGATGTGCAGTATAGGTTTGGCTTTGGGAGAATGGATATTGTAACTTAATATCGCATCCTATTAATAACAATATTACACAAAGCTCATGCATTCAGGGCGTTCATTGAAAGTGAGTCCAAAAAAACAACAAGCAAAACTAAAATGACCTCTAAAAGTCAGTCCCAACACACCTTTTCCTGTCACAAACATTTCAGCAAGTGAATTTGTTGCCTGTTCACTAAAATGCTTAAAATATGGTCTCTATACTTTTTCCCACCCAAATTCCTCTTGACAGCAGTGGAGCAAACACTTCTCCAGTGCATGGACTCACTTTCGATGGATCTATGCAGGTTTAAATCAGCTAAAAATCCAATAGTCTCAACTGCACAAAAAGGGGAGGATTAGGCTTTACTGGGTGACAGGACTATGCAACCTCCTGGTTTAGTGACAGGAGCTGGCCTTATCAGGAAAAGTCAATGCTCAGGAGAAGGAAAAAATAGAAGAGGCCACCTCCATCAATTTCTGGTCTGAGAAAAGCAGGAGGCTGAAAAGCAAAGCAGCGAACGTCTTTAACAGCTATAGATTAGAGAGGGAAAGTGGATCTGAAAATCTGACTTTTTCACAGGGATGTTCAATACCTATCCAGTGAAGAGATTGCAGACTCTTAAAGGGATTAAACCAATGATTACATGATAATGGCACTTCCACCGAGAAGCAGACTTCTAAATCATGGAGGTTGAAGGAAGGGCAAGAGGAGCAGGCACCAAGAAGGCTCGTGCTAAAGGGCAGCAGCACTCGGGAAGCTGGGGGGGAGGTTGGGGTTTTCACACCAGCAAGACAAACTGCTGTACAAGAAGAGTGTGCAATGAGGCTGACAGCTGGCAAGACAGAGATAATGTTAGGAGGATGTTGGTGCAAGGCGTGAAAAATGGGAGAACTATTTGTTCCTCGGGCATAAAGATAAACTGAGAGTATCTCGAGCCTCCTTGAAAATTGTAGTAGGTGAATTTAAGTCCTAAGCTTCGTCATCAGAGAATACAATGTGATGTATAGGCAGAGTTTGCAGTAAACAGAATAATTACAGCAATGTATAACCTGCAGTATGGACAAATATGTACATGAAAAATGAAGACACCACCAGTTTTTAAGCACGGCATTAGAGGCATGTTGACTTCCATGTCATGAAATTGCTCCCTCACTCCCTGTGTTTTATTTACTTTCTGCTGAATGAAATGGTACTTTTTGGATATACATTGCTGCATTATGTCATTAAGTTTATTGAATGGTAAAGAAGTAGGAAGGAAGGATGAAAGATTTGTTCCTAAGGAGTTTTATTTTTTTTTTTTTTTATACTAAGAGAATTTAAATGCCTGAGTGGAGATAGCCTATAAATCTAATTGCCAAAGCCACTATTAAAGTAAGCAAGGAATTTAGATGGGATTTGTTGAAATGCCATCTACAGTAGATGGCAAATAGAGTCTAATCCATTTTGGTGATTCTGGTAGGAAATAAAGACACACAGGTTCATAGGATTACTCTGTTTTAAGAGGGAGGGAATTACATCTAAATCCATTCATTTTGGAAACTAATTGCCTTGAAATGACAACCTTCTTGAAAAGGACTAACCTACAGAGTCTGGTCCAGGTCCCACGAATATCAGTGGGAAGCTCCTTGGTGACTCCACAGACTTGGTGGCAAGGAAGTTGTAGAAATGGTCTAAAAGATAAAAAGATTATTTTTTCTTTAAACTGGGAATCAGAGAAGTTTTTTTTACCCTGTTATGTGAATGGTATTCCAGCATATGGGCACAGAACCTGGACCTGCTGTCATTTGTATGAATTCAAATCCTTTTTGGGTCTGGAGCAGCTTCTTTGAGATCATATTTTTCAGATGTCACAAACGTATAAAAGATACCTTGGCAGGACAAACCCAACTACGAGTTTAATCCTGATTAAAAATGGCTCTTTTTGGCTCTTCTTTACAGGTCCCCAAAAGAGCTCATTCCTTGTTTCCTCCTAAGCACGTCGTTTCTTTGGACATTTTGAGCAGGGAGTGAATCCACACGTCCTTAAATGCTGAAAGAGGGATGTGCTCAAGCACACAGCTTAGTCATGAACATTATATATAACTGAATATCCTGTTAGAAAAGCAAGTTCCCTATATTGCTAGTCATGAAATCATCCTGCATCTCACAGACAAGGTACCAGTGCAGCATTTGTTACGTTTTAGTTGTCTGAGATTTTTCATGTGGAAAGCTTTCCAATTGAAAGATACAGTGCTGCCAAAAAGCATTTTTAATGAAAAATGCCAGTTCCAATAGAAAAAAAATCAATCATTTAAAAACACTGGAAGACTTTTTTTTTTTTTTTTTTTCCTTTTGGTTCAGTTTTTAAGAAAAACGAAAATGCAAAATGAAAATGAAGTCTTGCACAGTTATCCATGTCCTTGGCTCTGGGGAGAACACACTCCCTCCTAGGTAGGCTTGCCCTTTTCCTGTGAAAGGGAAGACTTTTTTTTTCAGGAATGCCACTGACACTGATGGTTTTCCCCCAGTCAGTCAGAACTGTAACTTGCATCCCTTTGGGGTGTGAGCAGAAAGAGCTGCTTGCCAAACCCAACCAAACAGACAGCATTTGGGTAGGAAATGTGCCCAGTCGGGTCCTCTGTAGATGTGATCAGAGGCAGGGTGTTACCTGAAGAGCTTTCACAGATGTGTGGCCTGGGGAATTGATGTTCATGAATGATTATGTTTGGCATTTGGAAAATATTTTTCCTCTTGAACCCAAACACCAAACACCAGCTGGTTTGTGCACAGTAGCCCAGGTGGGCAAGGTAAGACTTTCAACTCCCTTATATGATCTGGGAAACTGAGGAGCAGAAAGATCTTTGTGGCTTTTTCAGGTCCTCACTGTGAATATCTATGGAGAATCTGTGAGGTATTTTTGCTCCTTTATTCTAAAATAAAAGGAATAGAGAATGCTGCTTCTTTATGTCCCAAATGCTCAATGAGAAGCAGTGAATTGAGAATGCAGACACTTGCATTTTAAAGCCACTAGCTTAAATAGAGAAGCTTAAAAAGCAATTCTAAACTAAACTGAGGGCAATAACTAATAGAAGGATCTGATAGACTAGAAATTATCTCTGTTAGCTGGTCCCTCAGTTAAGCATATCTGTATTAGTGCAGTCAATTTTTGGTTTACAGGAATTACAAGAGCTGCATTGTGGTTTCCAGCCTCAGCATCCTTGAATGTGGAGGAAGGTTTGACACTGAGCTCTTCAGACTTCCTGTAGTTTCTCACTGGTCTAAGAGAGCAGAAACTGTGCCCCCAAAGCTTTTTACACTGCCTGTGGACTGCTGCCAACCAAATACTTGGTTTAATCACGATGCCAGTATCTGCAGAGAGTCCTCCTTTCAAATGGCATGAGAGAGAAGTGAGGAGGTGCTGAGAGAGGGGACTAATTAGAGATTATGAAAGAGATTAAAATCCTCTGGGCCTTTCTACAGGGTTAAATGGCCAAATGACATATCCTCTCCTGTGAGAGGGCAGGGAGTTGAGGCACATGTCCTGCAGCTTTTGCATTAAGCCTAAAGGAAAGCAGTTTTAAGTAGTTCCTAGTTACTTGGCTGTGGGGACTTACATAACCCTTGATTAGTCCCATGATTTAAAAGGGATCATGGATTTGCCCTCTTCCCTGGCCTTGGTGCCCCTACACAAACTGTCCTTGAGTTGATCACAGCAATTCAACCCATGCCTTTTTCTCAATTTCCTTTTCTTCCTTTTCTTTGTAAGTCTGATGCCAAATGCCTCATCTTAAACACTTTCAATTTTAAGTAATGAAAAGAGGAGAAATAACAGCTCTGTGGGAATATTTTAAGGGGTTTCTAGTCCAATATAAAGACAATAGAAGACACTGATGTGTAAATTGTGGCCAAGAGGTAAAAGAAAGAGAAAGAAAAAGATAAATTACAAAAAAGAGCTTTACTACAGCAGAAGACAAAGAACCTCTCGCTAATCTGGCACTGCTTTTCCTCTGGTGTAATGAAAGGAGGGCTCATGTGCAAAAGTGAAACACCACAGGAGTAATGTTTGGTGCTATGCAAAACAAACACTGGTCTTCTGAGAAGAAAGAGCAAAACTAAAAGAGGGCAAGTAATAGCATTTCATGTTTCCAAGCTGTCAAGAGCAGTCCTTTGATCACTTTTATCAAAAGCTGCACTGATTGTCTGCAACTAGGGCTGGTTTTGAAAATATTAACTCTCCAGGGTTCTACTTTGTTTCCCTCTAAATCTAAAGGCAGTGCAATAAAAGGGTCATTGGAAGTGGATGTAGATAACGTTTTACAGCCTGATCCTGTGAGATGCTGGCTTTCCTCAAGGTAATGCAGTTCAGGGGTTCTTAGCAGATTTCTCAAAGCTTAGGAAACACGTTTTCAAAATGTTGATCAAATCCCTCCCTTTGAAGGTACTGAAATGAAATGGCCAGATTGACTCCTATTCTGCCTTTACAAGTGTTCAGTTAAGAAAAAAAAAAATACCCTCTGGTTGATTAAGGGGAAAGATCTGTTTCCATCTCCAACGTTGTTTACCCACCTCAAGAAGGCTAAAATAGAGCTACAGGTACAGAGAGGGATGACAAAGCCCTGAATGCCTTGGGTCCTAGGAGAGATGAAATAGATTCATAATTCCAGCACAGCAAAAACCCACTGACACAAGAACACAATAAAGTCTATGATAAAAGTGGGAGTGTTTATCAGGAGGGAACAGGAAACTGGTATTCGCTTTATCATGATAAAAGAAGAGGTCAATATCAAATGGAATTATCCAATGGTAGGTGTTTAAAAACAAACAAACAAAAAAACCCCAACCAAACAAAAAGAAACCAAAACAAACAACAGAAGCAAAACCTTTTGTCAC
>JAWWEE010000018.1:4158502-4184367 GCA_035221455.1 Xenops minutus | reverse complement strand
TCCAAGGGCAGGTTGGACGGGGCTTGGAGCACCCTGGGCTGGTGGAAGGTGTCCCTGCCCATGGCAGGGGGTGGGAAAGAAATGAATTTTAAGGCACTTTCCTACCCAGACCACTCTATGTCTTGTGTGTTTATGCTGATTACTGACAATATTCTTATACAGCTTGCCTTGAATGCCATATTGTAGGGGAAAAAAAAAGGTAACATTGTTGAATAAGTAAGAGGCAATAGCTTTAAAGACTAATGAGTGATTCATAAGTACCTTGGATTTTAATTAGAAGAAGGCTCCCTGTATGTCTCCTCTGGGCATATCAGCATTTGCAGTTAACGTGCAGCCCTTACAGTTGGAAGCAGAATATAAAGATTGGCTTTGCTGTCGGCCTGGCAGGCTCTGCAGCTGAATCATTGCATGGCCTTTGGCAACTTCTGTCATGAGTCAGCTGAAAATTTTGTTCCTGAATGGGAGAGAAGTTTCAAACCCTGGTTGTACTTCGACAACTTAGTTTAGACTCAGATTTCAGCACTTCCTGCACTTTTCCACATCAGCTCACGTGCACAGAACTGTCTGAAGCTTTGCACAGAAGTGCTGTCAGGTGCAGACTTGCCAAGAATTGTGCCAACTAACCCTTCCTTGCATTCTTGTTATGGAACAAGTACCAAATCACTCAAGTGAACCACAAGGGTGCTACCTCTGCCCCTCATGAAGCAACTGCCTGGAAAATTCATCTTCTCTGGCAACAGGACCTGTCTCATGGTCAAAACCATGGCAGAACAAGGTCTTCCTAAGGCAAGAAGATCATGTTATAAATTCAAGGACTCTTATCCATAGAGTGGAAATTTCCAGGTATCCTGTGAAATCAGAGGGAGCTCTGGCACATGATTCACTGATGAAGTAGTTGAGTGAAGGTTATTCATTCTATATGGAGAGACTAGACAAAAACAGCCCCAAAGCAAATGGACTGGGATTTGGCAGCCTCTGTCCAAACTTGAGAACAGATGTTGAACAGGATGTCAGGAGAGAAGGGGTTGCTAATTTTATAGTTAGGAAGTGTTTTGGAGAAACTGAGGATGGAAACCAGGCCAACCTGCAGTCAGAAAGCTGCCACACTCATTTCCATGACTTACACAAAGTTCAAGCCGAGTTTCTGCTTCACAATGGGGAAAGGTCAGAGCTCCAGCAGCCTTTACAGGGGCAAAACCAGTCACTGCAATGAGAAGCTCTTTAAAGGCACGTGGGACTCTTCGTGAAGCTGAACCATTGCTTTTTGTTATTGTTCCTCATGTACAAATGAATGTGCTCACTGCCTGCATCAAAAAACCACTGCTGTGGGCAGACTGGTTTGCACTGGGCTTGAGTGAGTGCTTGGGAGCTCCTCCTGTTTGCTGTGTTGACTCCAGTTACGCCGAAATCCTTCTAACACAGTTCTCAGCTAACCTTGATAGCACCACGTGGAAACTGTATGAGAGTGCTTTTCACATTAGTGTGTCCTTACATATGTTAAGGAATGGGCTTTTTACCATAAGATCTCACACTTTCCCCTACAACTTTGCTAACAGGGAGCACCAGGCTCATGCTTTGCAGCAGAAGACCCTGCCAGTCCCCACCCTGTCTGCACTGCTCAGTGAGGGCACATTTGGAGTTACTCTGGGATCCAATACATGCATTATGCCTGATGCAATGCATGTTTTGTATCAGAATTATCGTTTTCCATAAGTGTTTCATGACACCTGTTCTGGGGATTGCTACAGCCACAAATCTGAAATGCCTTGGTTTCCTCAGGGATGCTGAAACCCTGCTCAGCAGAAGATAAATAAGATGTATACGCAGTGCTTATGTGTGAAACCTGAGTGTGGTAGCTGCTCTGCTCTGCTTCCCATACCTGATGTTCCACTTTCTGAGGGTCCCTCACCAAGGCAGCTTTCCAGCTCTAAATTTTCCTTGGGGCTGCTCTGAGTTTTCCTCCGGGTTCTAATCCAACCCATTGTGCTTCTTACTCCCCGAATTCCTGTGATGTTTTCATGCATTGGCAAATGCTGATGTCCACTCTGCATGCCCAGGTATGGGTCATTACTCTCCAAGTGATAAGGGACACTGGGTAACAGCCACCTCAGAGCTTTCACACACTTGCCACCTGACCAAAATACATTTTTTGCCAGTCTGTTCATTGCAGAACAATGTTCTACAACATTTGGATTAATAGCTGAAGATTACCAGTTATATTTGAGATATATTTGGGTGAAAATACTCTTGAGGATATGAGAGTTGGTGGCAAATGCCCCCAGCTCTCTTTTTGAAGGACTCCACAGAAAATAGCTGTTTATTTTAATAATGGTAATTGTGCCTCTAATAAGCATCTTGTTTAGTAATTTGCAGAGGTTGTGTACATGCATTTCTATAAACAGGGATATTTGTTCAAGTTAAGCCTAATTAAAAAAGAAATGATGCAAGAGTTATTTGAAGGGCTGTAGGGTAACAGTCTATCCTGATTCAGTATTTCCACTTGGTGGAATGAGACTTGCAATTACTCCCGAGGAAAAAGTCCTTAGAGAATTAGATGAGAATGATTAGGATGATGCTAATGACATATTGCCAATAGTAAATGGCTCATTGAAGTCCCATATGGAAATAGGCCCAATTAACAGAACTAAAATTTTTACAAAACGTAAGTATTGACAAAAAAATATTCTAATCTGCATTTTTCACCGCTCCTTCACTTATTTTTCAAAAGCTTAAAGATTTTTCATCTAAAATCTAACAGATATGAGCAAATTTGATCTTCTTTTGAAGATTGGAGAGTCAGTACTAATCACAAGATGTAAAATATAGTAATACAAGTAAAAATTAGGTTCACAAATATTTTCTTCTAATGCATTTTTTGTGACTATTTTTCTGTATTTCAGCTCATGTCATGTTGGTTGTTTGTTTGTTTTTTAAACTGCATCTCTCTATTTTTCAGCTTTGAAAACTGTGTCTTACTTCTTGGCTTCCCTTGGTGTGCCTCCCTCAGTTAGCTCAGATACCTTTGTGTTGGGCACCAGAAGGAGTCAGAAGGAGTTGGGAAAAATGACTTTAAAGGCCCAAAATTATTTCATACCTTTTCTGTTTGTGCAATTCCATCTGGGGATGTCACTCCCACCTAATTCCCAATATCAAGACTCCTCGTAGAAGTGTGACTCCTGAGGTTATTATCCTTATCCATCAATTGCCCTGTCACAACTATGGGGAGCACCACGACACAGATAGAGCTGAAACACCTCTAATGCTTCTAAAAGATTTCTGCCAGGTAAGTATTTGTTGCATTTATGCATACATAACATGTCTTGGGTTGGAAAAAAACCATAAGGAAACATTTGTCTATTATTACTCTGTCCCACTTGTCTATTATTGCTCTGTCCCAAACCTTGGTGAATATTTGAGCATCTATTTCACTTTATGCAGTCTTTAGCTGAATTGCTGATCTCTAATTTCAGGGATAAACACTTCTACACTCCCTGTTATTACTTTAGGAACAAACTTTGCAGGAATTTTCAGCTGCTCTCCCAGTTGTGATTGCTGGATTAGCTCTCCCCAGTGCACTGGGCTTAGCAATTTTTGGAGAAACAAGAATTCAGCTGACACAGTCTGATTCTATGACTTGCAGAGAGTTTCTCCCAAGCATGATAACTACCACCACTTTTATTAGGATTTGATGCTACTCACTATTTTCCAGAGATTCTCCAGAGTGATCCTTTATTTGTGCAGATACCATATTAAAATAAGAATTGTAATTCAAAATTGTATGAAATCGGTAATAAATAGTCCTAGTTAGTAGACAGAAATAAATTACTTTAATCTAAGCTACATGAGCACAAGAAACAGATGGGCTTAAGTGCAAATAATTCTCTATTTTATAACAAGCTATTTTTTTCCCTTTTTAATATCTATCACAGCAATTCAATTTTTTTATTTGCTGAACATGTTTTCAGTGAATCACAAACTACTTGGGAATGCTGCTCAAATTCCCCTAAGAAAGATGTGGCTCGTGTTAATTAAACTGATCTCCTTTAATTAATATCTCTGCACCCAGGTAGTGAAAACCTGAGTTTATTTCCTTCCTTTCTTCCTTTGGGGAACACGAATTCTCTATCTGTAAGGAGGATTTAGCCCTTTTGGAGCAAACGAAACTGTTTTTAAACAGATCTGCTCCTAGCACTGCATTCATAGCAGGCATTTGGCACAGCATTTCTACCACTCATTCATAAATCTGATCTCTGCTCTGATTCACTCAGTCCAAAGCATTGGGGGCTACCAAGAATTTGCTATACAGCATGAAGTACTTGTAAAGCAGGTCATATTCTTCTGAAGAGCACCAGACCGGCGCAGTGCAAGATTGAAATATGCAGTGTGGCTGCAGAAAGCCTCATTCTTGACTAGAAACTGTGTGATTGTGCACCCAGGCTGCACCAGCCCCTTCATGTGCACACACTGAATCTGATGCATCTCAGCAATGCCACTTGCACCCAGTCTGGCTGTGGCTTGGGCAATAAGCTCCTTCCCAGAAGCTTCAGTGTGGTTGTGCGTGTCCTAATGCACCGTGTGTGCTCAGGAATGCTCACTGAGCCAGCCTGGGCAATCCTAGGAACTGCATAGGTCAGCCCTAAATAAAGCTGAGACTTCTCCAGCAGAAAGCCCAGGCTCCCTGTGCTCTGTATTTTGTCCAGTGGTCACAGTCACAGCCCAAAGGATGGAGTAAATACCAGTGGAATTGTGTCACCAGTTTCTCAGCCTTCAAGGCACTGAGCCTTTCTCCTCTCGCTCTGGCTGTGAGGGCTGGACAGCATGGGGCTCTTTTGTATTCTGAATTGTCACAAATAGCACTTAGTATTCACTAAAAAGCTATTGATCTCTCTCCCTCAAGTCCTAAACCTCCTTGTAAATCACTACATTTCATCTAGTGAAGCACTGGAAAATAATTAGAAATCCTGGATGCAGCAGTTTCTCTGAAAACACACCTGAGCCCTGCCCAGGGTCCAGTGCTGGTGACCTCTTGTCCCCTCAGTGCTGCAGCCCATGGCCAAGGCTCCTGCTTTGACTGAGAAAGACTTCCAAGAGCACAGAAAACTCTCACAGGTCTGCTCCCAAAGCAGGTGCCTGGGCTCTGTTGCTGTGTAGGCACGGTGGGGACAAGAGGCAGAGTGACACAGCTGAGTTTGGGCTCCTGAGGCTGCTTGACCAAGGTGGCTGAGCTTCCAGCACAGCTTCTTCTGGAGCCTTTGCTGGCTGCAGGCAAGGGGGAGGCTGTGCAGCCTCCTTCCTCCTTGTCTCATCTGCATCCAGGATGATTTTTCCCTTCAAAGAGATTCAGAGATGCTTTCAGAGGCTCTGAAAGGCTAACTCCTCAGATATGGGATACCTCAGCTGCCTAATAAAAGGTCTCTATTCAGACTGTATCCTTGTGAAAGCATCTTAGGACCCTCCAGACTGCGTTGTTTGCTCTGGTGAGCTGATCCAAACACTGCTTAGCCAAGATGGAAGCACCAGGTGGTTGTTGATGTTTGATTTACCTCCATCTGACCACCCTAATCCACCCCTGATTAGTGCACTGGCAAAGGGCTTCTTTGGTAAATGCATGTTTAGGGTTGTCTGAAATCTGTCACTGAGGCCAGTGTTGCACAAGGAGAAAACATGGAGTCATCCTTTATGCCTGGAGAGATTTCCCATGAGAAAAGAAAGCACTTTTAAGTCAATCTGACCCACTCTGTGTTCCCCCATCTGTCTTCACAGCGTTCAGATTCAGAACCTCTTTCTGCTGGGTGGCTTATATTAATACTCACCTCCTGATCAACGAGGCTGGCAGGAAAAAAATCAAAGGGGATGTCAGAAAACAGTGGCATGATTCTGTTCCCTGCTGGAGAACTCTTCTCCTGTCTTGTCAGAGTTACAGAGACACGAGATGGGTCGTAGAAAACTCACTGCACTGACAGTTGTTACTTTTGGGATTAGATCGATATTTGTCTGTATCTGGGAATTAGCAGAACAACTGCCTGCAGGAATATCTTTTGGAGGTGATTTCCTATCAGTGCAGGATGCTTCTGGATTTAATTCTGCTATTCAAGGCACCATTTACTTTTTTAATACTTAAAGCCATATGCACTGCTCACAAGAAATCCTGCAGGTATAGAGGAAGCTGAAGAATACGTGTTAGAGGATTAGACATAATATGGATTGTGAAGTCTTATGTAAAACAGGAAGTCGTATTTTTTGAGATGTTTTGCAAAGAAATTCTGCACTTGGCAGAGTATTTAAGTTACCTGTCATTTACACCTTGAAGATCAGCAGAGAAAACCTAATAATGCTCACACTCTTAGGAATGATTGTCTTTGTAAAGCAGCTATCTTTGCAGCTTTGTACAAGGCAAAAAATGTCAGGAATGTCATCTCCAATAGCTTCTTTATGAATTCCAAGTGGCTTAATTTCAAAGGACCAAACTGAATAGCTTATTTTCATTCCATTTCTAAAGCCTTTTCTGCTAGACTCTCAGGAAAAAAAAAAAAAAAAAAAGAACCAATGGCCAAATATTTTATGCTGTTCCACAGTTTAAAAAAATAAAAAAATAAAAAAGAGATTGAAAATGCTATAAGAAAACAAGACCAGAGTAAATGGGTATCACCATTATGGCTCAGGTTAGAGTAACTAATGAGAAAGGTGGGTTTCCAGAAGGAGCTATTGAAGACGTGGAGGCAAAGCTGGGCCCAGTTCTTTGTTTTTCCTGGATCAGTCCTTTCTAGTCTCTAATATAACCTTCTGGTTTTAAAGATATTTTGCAGTCTGTCCTTGAAAATTGTTATTAATGGCCTAGTTAAGCAGGGAGAGGATTACTACTTGTCTATATTATATTTATTCCAGTTTCTGCTTTAAACATTGTTTTATGTAAATTTACCATGGCATTTAATTCCCTCCATTTATACAGTTGACTTATTACATTTTTACAAATAATTATTACAGTTATTTTGAATATCAGTCTTGCATATTCCCAAGCTGCACAGTCTTATTTATTACTTATTTTTCATTCTCATTCATTATAGAAGCTAAAGTAAACCCGTGGAGGTGAGGACAGGTAAGTTTGGGCATGGAACGGGGTGCTGTGTTTTAATTCCATACCTGGAATATTTTAGGAATAATCAACCCAAGAAGAAAAATGGGCTGAAATTTTACTTTTCTCCTTTGAGTGTACGTATGCAAGCTGCTTTGGTTGTTGGAAAGTCTAGGCAGAGTAACATCTTGTGGGCTAATTTAGCTTGCTGTTGAGCCCTGCTGGATAGATTTATCTGCTGTCAGTCTGCAACCCTGAAAACAAAATTGTCAAGTCACTCCCCCAGTAAATGGTTATTTTCCCTGCACACTTAATGCAGTCGTAGAGAACCACTAGGAATCCAGAAGCATAAAAAGGCAGAGGCTGAAATCTTCCAAAGCATTTGGGCAATGAAATCCCAGAGATGGTGGACTCCCTAATAGAATGGCCTTGGCTCTGTTATGTTTGTACATGTTGTAATACAAAAATACTGCTCCTCGCTGTGTCTGGCAGGGGTTATGGCACAGGATAGCTAAATCTTGGGAGGAAAGGAATAGCTGCACTTTCTCAACAGAATCCTGCTTCTCTAAGAAATTGATCTGACCACCACATCCAAAAGACTGAGGTTTGACTCACAGAGGGATGTTAATCCCAAACCAGTGAAGCTAAGTGGAAATACACGTAGAATTATTTGAGCACCGAAAAGATGCTTAGAAACCCATGATAATAAATTATCTGTTCCACTTCAGTGATAGAAACTGATTTCAGACATATCTAGAGAGATAAATACGATTAACAGAACTCCAGTTGCAAACCTATTGGGAATCAAACTTCCAGACTGACAGCACCTGTTAGATTGTTCTCAACCATTTTTTACCACCTGATTAATGCAATTTTTAAAGCAATTTAAATTTGTTTTGCTGAAAGGAAGCTTAGAGGACACAGATTCTCCATCACAGAAGCAAATACCTTGGCTGAAGATAAGTTGATCTGTTAGAGAAGAGCCATATCCAAAGGTAGCAGAACAGCTGTACTCAGTTTTTTTCCTCGCCTAATAGGGAATTGATGTTTCAGCCCAGGGACAAAATACTGCTTCACTTGTGTTTGAAGAAATGACTGCAGAACATTTGCTACAATTGATCATTTACTGCTCCCTTCTCTGGCTTTAACACTCAAAAGTCCTAGTTCTTGAGGTTGTGTGAACAAAATGCACCTGAGTGCATGGCTCTCTCCAGAACTGGGTTGTGCCAGTGCCTTTTGCACAATGCCCCATCAGAGTGCACTTAACATTATGAATATAAAGAGCAGAAAAGGGAAAAATGTTCCTTCTGATTACACAGTTCTATGGTGTAATCAGGGTTTAAATGTAAAGTTTATTCTCCAGGAGAAAACAAATGCTGAATTCTAGTGGCCAGGAATTCAAGCACCACAGGCTGAAATTATAATGTCTACCTCTAATGCTCCACTCAGAGACTGTGGGAAAGGAATAGTACATTTTCCTGCCACTACTTAGCCCCTTTATCTTTGAATAGGAAGAAATTTCTTCTCTTACAAGCAATCAAGTATTTAGATTACTCGTGTGTGTTTCCCCTGTTGATAGCAGGTGATCACAGAGGGCAAAGGTGAGCAAATGGATTTAAAACAATGCTGCACAAGTAATGGTGCATGCACTAATATTACATGCTTCGTTGCATTTTTGGTTATTCATTCTTTACACCAGTCCTCTGGGACAAAATCAATGAGACATTCCATGTTATGCTTCAAAGTCATCATAATTGTTTGTTTTGAAGCAACAATTTTTTTCCCTTTTGTCAACCGAGCAATTTGCTGAAGTACCCAATTTTGCAACAAGAGTCAGAAATAGAGCCAGAAGCTTTTTTTAAATAATATGGGGGGGGGGGGGGCGGCGCTGGAACACAACTGCAAAAAAACCCCTATGCTGGTGTGCTGTGCTGTTTATTACATGGTATTCTACCCAAGGGGAACTGTAGTTGAAAAAAAAAAAAACATAATCCCCATAGCACTTATTTCAAACAAACACGAGCCTTAAACATTATTTATATCTGTGTGCCAACAAGGTGTCTTTGCATAATTAAAACACCTCAGAAGATGTGTACAGCAAGGCATCCCACTGGCAATTAGCTGCTTGAGCGGCCAAGTTTCCACATACAAATTCTGTGTGTTGCTGCAGCAAAGAGCAGCACTGTACTTGACCTTTTCTGCCTTCCCAAAGGGTGTTGCTGTATTATTTTTGCACTGTATTACCTGCATATGAACACATCCTTCTAGTAAATGCCTGAGCCATAAGTTAAAAGATGACTAATTAGGATGATGTTGGTGTTAACACCCGAAAGCCCTGACAGGGATTGCAAAGGCAGTGGTTCCAGCCACTGCACAAACACCTGGGAATGAGTTCCTCTGGTGCTTCTGGGATGTCAGAACACTGACTGTAGGTACAGCTCCATCTTGGACAGGTGGGAACTGGGACACACAGCAGTGATGGGATTCCCTGGAGTCAGCCAGGAGACTGGGCTCAGCCAGGGAGGAAATGAGGCTTGAAAATCAGGCAAGGCTTTGTCCATGCTGGCCCTAAATTCCTACAGCATGAAGCTTGGAAAAGACACCTCAGGCCTTTATCTCTGCAGTCCATGAAGCTAAACTCAAGGCCTCCTCACTAATTAGGAGATTATTCAGGGATGGCTATAACTGAAACATATTTAGGGGAAAAAAAAAAAGAAAAAAAAAGTAAAAAAGGCAGAAGTATATTGTTAACGTCCCTCTGTCATAGTAAGACCCTCTGGGGATGCTACTTGGCTGCTTGTAAGTGTATTTAACATAAAGCAGAGATGATTGAAAAATGTAGCTTGAAGCTCCCTGGGGCAGTTTACCACTCACAAGATATAGGCCAGTGAGCAGCTCTGGGAGGAGGCTGGAGCAGCTCTTGCCACACTGGCCCTGCAGGCAGGGAAAGCCTCGTGTGGACTCCGAGTGCCATTTGATGATTAGATCCTTCAGCGCTTGCAAAAGCCACTTGTTTACAGCCCTTATTAAATTATTTTGTGTGCTCTGGTCTAAAAGAGTTGTTTCTTAAGATTTGATAAGGTGCATAAACCTGGAATGCATTTCAAGAGCTGCATAAATGCAGAGACAGCTGAGCTGGAAGGGCAAATTCATTAGTGGCATTCTCTGGAGCTCAGTGGGCTTAGCCCATGGATGGATTTTGCATGTGTTCTGTAAAATAGGTAAGTATTTGACTAAAATTAGCCAAATCCTCCAGAGCCTAATGGAGTGCTTATGGGTTCTGGCAACTTAACCCAATGTTTAATTTGCACTAATCTAGCCAAGACTGCAGAAGCATGAAATACACTCTACAGGGAGAGCACTGCTCTTTGAAGTTAGTGGCTTAATTCCCATTGTCTCTGATGGGAGCAGGACTGGGGTTTATGTGGCATTTACTCCTGTTATTGTAGACAGAAATCTTTTTAAATATGAATTAATTTGGCTCGTGTTTGGGGACATTCCAGCCTTCTGAATTTACTAAAACCCTTTTAACTTGCAGGCAAACCTGCACAGCTGTAGTGAGTTCTGAGTATTCTCCATGCAGATATCACGGACTGTGAGAAGGTGCAGGTTTCCCTTCTCAGGTGTGTGCACATCTGTAACTAACTAGTGGAAGGAGAAAGGAAGAAGGGAACTAAATGATCTTCGAGGTCCTTTTCAACCCTAACCATCCTATTCTATAAAAACAACGCAACAGCATGAAATCAACTGACTTGTGATTCAATCTTTTCTTTATTTAGGGGGATTTGGTACCTACCAATAATTCAAAATGGATTCTTTGATTATTTGTGTTCACCTGTTTGTTTTGGACTGTGAGAGCTGGGAGGTCAGCTACCCTCTGCAGGATGGTGGCCCAGGCAGGTGTGCAGGGTGTCACTGCTGGCTGTGACTGGGGCAACTGGGAGAGGGGCTGTGGGCAGCTGGGAGGTGCTGATGGAGCCCTGGTGCAATTCCTCAGCCACATAAGTGACTGTTTCAGTTTACCCTTTTGACAAGCACAGAGCTTTTTCTATTTTAGACAGTGACAAAAGGTGAGCACACAGTGTTTAGGGGGAAGGCAGCTCAAGTGGTGATCTGGGCCCAGAGAAATAGGGAAAAGGAAGGAAAAGTGCCTTTGACATGATCCCAGTTAACTGCCAAGTCACTATTCCCGTGGCACAAACCCAAATTGCTGCGCTGCCTTGCCAGCCCTTTGATTCCCTCCTGCAGCCAGGTGCTGGGAGTGACTGCAGCCACACAGGGCTTTCAGCACAGGAGCACGTACAGCAGCAGACAGGCAAGGCAGCAGGCAGAAAGCAAGCTGGCTGCTGTGCAGGAGAGGCAGGCTCTTCAAAGGCACCAGGAAACCCTTCTGAGGATGTTTTTGTCAGGAGCTACACAGGAGCTCCCAGTCATATCAATGCCCACTGTTAGCACTCTCCCCCACCAAAAAGAGTTTTTGTCCCGGTGAGGTGACTTTCCTCATAATGGCATGACAAGCAATCCCTGTTCCTTTTGTTTTATTCCAGTTACTTGCAGATTCTCCGCTTTTCTGGCCAACACTCACTGTTTCTTTGACTTGAAGTTCAAAGTGGCAGAGCCACTACCCTCATTTTACAAGTGCAGAGACACACAGAGAGTTTATTTTAGTCATAGGAAGTGCCACAGATTCCCACACTTTTATTCTTCCCCTGACTCTCTCAGAAACCTCAAACATCCAGTAGGACTGTGTATAAAGAAGAGGGACTGCTGGTTCCTTTCTGCATCTTTCCCTTTCTACCACTGGATGCTGATGGCAACCTGCTACTGAAGGAATCCTGACTGGCTTCAGCTGCAGTTTTCCCAGCCTTGTGACACAAAGGGATCACCCTTTCCTCCTGCATTTGCCATAACGCTCTCATGTCACATCTGCCTTTCTTAAGGTGCAGCTCGGGGCAAGTGGAGCAAAATCAACAGGGAGAAATCCTAAAGCTCCTCTCTTTTCCTCTCCCTCATGGCTAACCTGGCATGAGAAGGGTGGTCTGGAAATGGAGGAGGCAAAATCTCGTTTGGGAAAATAGTGAAGAGAGGTGATAGGGGAGAATGCTAATACACCAACCCCACTGTCTGCCTGGTACAGCTCCCCCCTTGTAGTGAGAAAATTGGTTTGTATTTCGTTCTGCTGATGTAGCAAACCAAAACAGCAAGTCAATTTGTGATAGAAGATGGAAAAAAGAGAAGTGACCTTGTTTATTAATCCCAGAAGAGACAGGACTACATTAACCAAACCTGTAACCCCCAAGAATGAGTCGATTTACTTCTTACACCCTTATCTTGATTTTTGACTCTGGCCATCTGAATTTGCACATACCATAAACCTTCATGGTGTTCAGATTCTCTTATAGGACTTCCACGTGAAAAGGGACAGGATTCCAGTTTGTTCCCTTAAATCTTCACAGATGATCCAGGTTTGATACAAAATTTATGGCACAGGGTGAGTGTAGCTGACAGATATTCAGTCATGGTTGCCTGTTCTGAGACAGTTATTGTATCTCAAAGCTTTTGAAGAGATGGAGTCATTTATCGAAGTATCTTTGGGATGATTATAACTACAGGAGAAGCCCTTTAAGTGGGAGATTGCATAAGATGATGATGTATCCTAAATTCAAAGGAACAGAAATAAAAGGAATAACTTGCAAAATGAAAATGTCATGAATAAAAAAGGTTCAGCACTATATTGTAGCTGTATTTCATCTTAAACTTAATATCACTTAATCTTTATATCACATTTTCCACATTAAAATATTAAGGCTTGGGTTTTCTCTGGCGTCTCCTCATGCACATTTTAATTAGACTGGTGTAGAGTTCTATATGAAGTCAGGTCAGTTTGGGGTTTCTGGTGTCAGCCTCAAAGGAGTGGGGTTGTTACAGCACCAGATTAACCCCATGAAAACTCTGGGGTTAACCAGTCCTTAACCCTTCCTCTTCTATTCTCATCAAGACAAGTCACTTTTGGAAAATTGGAATAAACCTCAGAGGAAGAAAATGCAACTTAAATTTGAGTCTGATCTAATTTTAATGGAACTTTCTGCCACCCTGGGCTTCCCAGTTTGGCAGCAAATGCCTCCTCACCAAGGCCTACCTATCTCTGCACACATCTGACCTCCAACTTAAAAAGCTGTCCCAAAATACACCCCAAAGAGTACATTTTGAAAACTCCAACACCTTAATTCTGCTTCGAAAGGACAATCTGGGGTCTAGCAAAACCAATGTCTACTGCTTGCAGAAAATACACCATCAAAAAAATCTCACTTTTAAAAATCTCACTCAGAAATGTCACTTTTTATCAGCACTGTGATCCCCACTGTGTGACTGCAGAGGGTGGTTACCTGTGCAATTATTCTGCATTAAATGAGCACTGGGGCTGGGAGGTAGGACCAACATTGTTTTGGCATAAAGTGACCCCAGTAATTCCTTGGATATTGTTAGAAATCAGCAGGTTGGCTGTGCTTGGGTGACTGACCTGGGATATCGAGACCAAGGGCTGGGGATCTGAGGAAAGCTGAAAACTCACAGTGAGTACCAATGACAGTCCCTGATGATTTTTCCAGTGCCGTATTTATGGTGACAAAGAGGCTCAGCCGTGCTTGCAGACTTTCCTAACTGAAATCATTCCGTGCTGCAGATAAAATTCACAGCTCCACGGAGTATCTGAATGAGCTTTTAGGCAGGGAAAAAAAAAATAATCTTGCTCTGTATTTTGCTAGTGAAATTAGAGGGTTTTGCAATCAATGAATGCTCAGAAACTGGAAAGAAAAAGGAAGCTTTGACCTGTTGCAGCTTCTGTTGGAATTATATACATTATTTCGGGATGTGTGCAGAAATGGCACTTCGTTATTTAATGTCTTTCTGAAAAAAATAAGTGATATACTGGATTCCTTCTAAGTCAAGATTTATTTAGTTCATATTTATCCTAGTGGAGCCATTAAAAGAGGATGTTATAGGAATATTTTTTTTTATTCCTCAATTTCTACAGGAAAATGGTTACACATTATGAACATTGTGCAAAACACATTGACATTTAATGAGGAACTTTTCCTAAAACTTTTAATTAAATGTTTTTTTTAATCTGAAATTCTATACCAACCTGTTTCAGCGTGTTGCTTAAATGAGTAAGAAAATTCAAGATATATAACTAGAGTCTGGGTGCATTGCTTAAGAGACCTTTGGAGGATTTTCATTCCAATAAAGCTTTTCTGAATCTTCTATTGCATAGGAATTCTCAGAAGGCAGCTACTGGAGCTGGACTAAAAGAGAAATTCAGTGCTCTTGAAACTGAACGAGGCAAGGTACTTGAGCTGGTCAGAAGGTAGAACAAAAAAGGTAGGGAGGTTTGGAGGAGCATGTGACATTCCTTAAATTATTCTGTCAAAGGTACCTGCCCTGGAAAGATCCACAGCTCTTTGTGGGAACACTGAGATGCTGTGATTCAGTCTCTTCCCTGCCCCCTGTTGCCTCAGTTCTCTTTTATTTAAAAAAAAAAAAAAATAAAAGTCTTAATAAAGCTTTTCCATTACTAATTATAGTCTTGACTCTGCACACTAAAATGTTCTGATTAGTGAAATTTTTCACAAAACTTCTGGGAAATCTCCATGTCCTCCACCAGATATTCTTCCTAATGGCCAGCACTTTGCAGATTTAGTATGAAGTGATCAAATAGCAGCCCAGAGCCATTCAAGGTAATTGAATCCCAGGATTTGGGACCAGGTGTACCAAGATGTTCAAACTAATTATTTAATAATTGAAAACAATAACCAGTGTAGTTAAATCTCTTGCTGATTTTCTAATGTTTATTAATTTAGGCACCTGTGTCTTCTGCACCACTTTCTTTCAAAATGCTTACAAGGATATGCATTGCATATAAATTCAAAATAAATGTGATTACCTTGATACATACTCTAGGTGCTTAAGTGATTAGAAAAGCATTATTATTTTAAGTGTTATATCAATTTCATTCTTATGAGCCTGATTATTAAATAGTTGTTTAAATTCCTAGATAGATGTCAAGGTGTGGAATTTCCATTAAACATTCACTCTACCATTCTCCGCGACCTCTTTAAATGATCTGATACAGGAAGAAATGCATAAAATGTGTCCTTAGAAATTAGGCAAATGCAACACTCAGAAACAGTTAAGAAAAATCCGCACCATAATCCATTCTAAATCAGTTTGTGTCTTCTTTCCAAGGGCTTTGTGTGCTAGAGCAGATGTTACACCCTGCTCATTACTTCCACCTACCTTTGCTTCACTTTGCTATGTATATTGTTTTAATTACCTTCTATACCTTCAAGGCAATCCCCATTTATTATTGCATTTTGCTAATGCACCTGCTTAAAGAAAGAAAACTGTAAGCAGGGAGCTCAGGAAAGGGTAAAATGGCAGTAAGATTAGGCTTCTTGGTGTCTTTTTCTGTTTCCTTTTCTCCATTCCCTTCACTGTGACTAAATAATAACTGGAAGGAATAACTTTGCAAGAGGGAGTTATCTGTTATTTTTATTTGGTCCCAATACTGCTAATTAACAGCAGCTATGAAAGGTCCTGAAAAGGTTTTAAAAATCTAACAAAATCTCATTTTACCTTCTATTCTTATTTTACAAACACTATTCTTGTACCGCTATGAAATGGGCTGCTTCAGCCTTAATGCCATGGAAAAGAATATGAATATAACAGAATAACAACACAATTTATCAGCATGAGTGAACTAAATGGACAGTATTAACTGTATCATTCCAGCAGTCTACCCAGCAGTCCTAATGCCTTCACAGAACGTGTGAGGGAAGAGGGAATGGCAGCATGATTACCCTGATTACAGTGGTTGCAAATACGGGAGGCTCCAGTCATGCTTCAGTGGGGCTGTAATTATGCTGCCAAGAAAGGCTGTGCACAGGCTGCTCCATTCTTAGGGCATCCCTGCTGGTTGTTTCCTCTTATTTTGTTCTTCACCTCAGAGGTCCTGTGGACACTTACTCATAGATGTAACTCTTTGTTTCAGCAGTGGGGGAAAAATCACTTCTTATGCACATCGGTGGCGTTGGGTATAAACTCTCCCAGCTCTTCTGTGCTGCTGCAGGATTGCCATCAAATAATACCATTTGCTGTGATTTAACACTATTCCTCACTTCTTACAGAATAAACCTTCTGAGCTTTCATTAAACTGGGTGGTGAAGAGTGTAGGGAGTATGGCTGCTCGCTATCAAACAGTTCTCTTCTCCACCTTGCCCCCAGGTATTAGTCCTGAACAGAAGAACTCCAAACCTTTGTGATTTGTCTTTGATTAGTGCTGCCTCATGCTGCAAGCAGTACTTCAGGAAGAAAGATGGATTTGTTGCTGTTGTTCCTCACTTCCCATTGGCAACGCGTGGCAGCACCTAGCCTAAAGCTGACCATTTTATTTCATTTAAGAAAAGGCAGGGAAAAGGAAAATACCTTTTGATGTGTCTGCATTTTGTCTATAATTCAAAAGCACTGACATTTTACAGCAGCTCCTTTTTCTTTCTTTCCCCTCAGATAATGATGTGACACCGCCAAGGCAGAATACAGATACAGAACGGGGCAGTGTCTGGAGGGACTGTCACATCCTCGACTTTCTCTTCAGTGCCCCTTGCTTTCCTACAGATACCTGCTGGCCATGGCCAGGTGGTGTTCCCCTCACTGTTTGGACTATTTTTTTGTGGTTTCTTACTGTGTCAGCCTGTGATTTGCAGAACTTTCTCTGTATCCCCCAGCTGAGCACAGGTCTGAGCACTCTGGGCATGGACCTCAACCAAGTCTAGCCCAGCCCCAGGCTCAAAGTGTACTGTAGAGCAAACAGCAAAGTCTAAATCATCCAAAAAATCTATTTATTTGTTCCTTACCAAGGAAAATAAAATCTTAAACTCTGCTCTCCTTGAGGCTGGAGTGCTACTGGGAATAAAACCCCACAACTATTGTTGTCAGAGAGAAAAAGATGTTGGGAATGCTGAAACCACAAAAGGGATGAAGAATCAAACAACACCGAGGAAAACCCAGGATATCACTGTGACTGTGAATCTTTCCAGAGGCTCAGGAAGCAGCAACAGCAGCTGGGAAACAACCAAGGTGTTTCAAAGGGAAGATGGGGCAACCACAGCACTGGAGTGTCTTTGGCCTTTGTGAACCATCCAACTCCAGCCACTCCATGGGGGTTGCCCACCTTCTCCTGGAGCCCTTGGCCCATCTTGGGCATGGATGTGTGCTCAGATTTCCCATGGAACTGCAGGTCAGACCACACTTAGGATTGTCAGTACCCTCAGGCAGCAGCCAAACCAAGTGAGCCAAAACCCAAATCACCACCTTTCTGAGAGGGGAGCTGAGCATGTTGCAACTGGAAGTTGCTCTCTGCTTGTCAGACACAGTGATATATGAAGGTAATTGCTTCTGTGTGCGTTTAATTACAGTATTGTAATTAGCAGGTTGCAAGAGCAGATGCAGAGGGTCTTTTCATAAAGCAGACTCTGATAGGCCATGAAAACATCTCAAAAAGAAAAGGGCAGAGCAATGTCACATTGTAATGCAGCTCTTTGTGCCTGGAGAAGAGGGTTAATTAGCTGATTGCTCCACTCTTCATCTTCATTTCTTAAGGTGGGGGGAACATGGTAGGAAGGAGATTAATTTATCTTCATGAATTTATAGAATTAGCAAATAGCACCAAATCTCTGCTCAGCCCTGCATCACTCAGTGGCTTGGGCTTGGTGATGGGCATGGACCATTGAAGAAGGGAACAAAACCAGAAATCTTCATCCTCTTGGGGGAAAAGAGGGGGAAGAGATCCATTCTTTGAGCAGAGTTCACTCTGGCAGCCAGAGCAGCCCTTGTGGCCAGGGCTCCTCTGAGGCACAGGGGCTCAGAACTCCCCTGGTACCCAGGCTCAGGTCTCAGGGCAGCATTTCCTATTAGGAAATGTCACATCTTGTTGTGGTTTTAAACTTATAATATTATCCAGCTGGAGTATCGTGTCCTGCTTGTCATATTTATTGAAGTTACCCACTAAGGGGATAGAAGGGCATAGTCTTTATAAATGTGCTTGCAGAAGTCAGTACAAACTGCACATTTAATTATTGTGTACTTAAAATCTGATAATCGTAGAAAATCAAATACACAGCTTGGTTGATTCAGAAAGTCTTTTTAATAGGGCACTATTAAATTATAGAGTTAAACATTATTAGATATATTTATTCATGAGAGATAATTTGATATGTAACAAAATAAGCCAATACATGGTGTAACCTCTTGCAGTCTAATTTTCATGGATGAGCTCTTGCATATTTAATATCCTTTGAGGATATATTTTAACCTAGACTAATTACTGCTTTCCTCTTATTTCTGTTCAGTTTGACATCTACGTTTGGCTAAAATAATGTAATATTGTTATTATGGAGCAAATTGAGTAAATCTGGCTTATTTAATTTAGGGCCATTGTTGATCCTGTAAATGGTCTGATGTAGGTTGTGACAACAAACATTGTACACAAACAAAAATGGCTAAACACAAAGAAACTGTACTCACACTGCATGATGAACACCATCAGGAATATCTTCTGCTCTGTGAAGTTGGTTTCTAATATCTGTTTCTAAACTCATGATGGTAAATTTATAAAGCTGAGTAAAGTCAGGAATCAATGATGATATAAGTTATCTTAAGACAATTTAGTTTAAAAGCCTATCAGGATAGCTGGGGACCATGTCAGAAACTTTCAATAGGCAGAATACCTGAGCACAGAGATGTTGTACTTCAAAGTAGGCTAATTAATTAATTGAGAACCCATGTCATGGCTTTGATATATACATTAATTTTGTGTCTGAGAAAATTTTTAATGAGATGTTTTAATTTAGTTCTCAGTGACATCTTAATAAAAAGCACTGATAGGTCAGGCTATGTGTTTGTACATTTTGGGATAATGCCAGCAGTGTCAGCTGGCTTTAGCAGATCAGCTTTGCTTTGCTTGGTTCATCAGCCAAACACCTTGCTATGTCTTGCCTTCTTTGACTCATCAATTTTTAATGTACTAAAGATTTAATAAGTCTGTCTTGTATGAAAATAATTTTTAAAATGATAAATATGAAAAATACTTAAAGAGAAAACTTACTTTCATGTAACTTTAAATTGCATGTGATTTTTACAGTTAAGATACATGGTAGAGACTGAATGTTTTCTAGGTGAGCAGTGCAATAAAATAGTTCATCTTTGTCCTGAGTCAGTATTGATTAATAAAGGCTGAAATTCTCAGTGCCTTTTGGGAGGCTAAGATCCCTTTTTACATGTTGCATCAACCAAAAGAAGTAATGATTTTGACTACACACAGATCCTTTATACCTTTTAGCCTTTTCCCTTTTTTCCCATGTTTCTTTACTTGTAAATCAACTAAACTTCAAACAAAGAAAACCTATTTTTACTTAAAAGTAAAAACTTTTTAAAAAATAATTCATATATTGGCTACTTAAAGGTCTAATCATTAATACCAGCAGTTGCATAAATCAGCTTCTTGTGTTTAAGTGAAGAATCCCTCCCCAACATCTAGAATGTTTTCAATAAAACATCCCCTAATCTGTCTGACAAGGAGACTTCTGTGCCACCCTCCATCTGCAGAGGTCTCGTGGCAGAAGAAGGGGCTGTGCTTTGGGTTCCTTTCAGCCAGAGCCCATGCTGAGCTCCCTGCAAACCCAGCTGGCTCAGAGCTATCAAGTGATACCAACACTAAAGATTCTTTCCCCTCTATCAGCTAGTGAGAATGTGAAACTGCTTCTAATCTAAAGGACGGCCCTCCCTTTGCAATTGTTTGCTTGACTGTTTTTCTGACTGGTCTGCTTCATGGGCAAATGTGCAAGGAAATGGAAAACATAATCTTTCAACATGAAAGAATGCCAATGCACTGTGAAGAACTGTTTCTAGCTCACTTCTCCTCTCATGTGGATTTACATCGCTGCTAATTTCCTAAAATTGGCTACCAGGTTGGCTTCCAATTTGTTTGATGATGCATATCATGGTGTCTGGGAACGCCCAGCAACATGCCAGGGACAGGATTTACTAAACCAAAGGCTTTTCTGTGACTAAATTAAATCACATCGAAGTCTTAGAGCCTTTGCATTGCTCTAAGTTCATTTCTTGTGCTTCCCAAAGCACCCAGACTAGGAAGGCTGGATGGAGCTCTGAGCAGCCTGGTCCAGTGAAAGGTGTCCCTGCCCCTGGCAGGGGTTGGAACTGGATGAACTTTGAGGTCCCTCCCAACACAAACCATTCTGGGATTCTTTGATGTATAAACATTATTCAGTGAGCATCTTTTGAGACCTCATAACCAGCCATTAAAGACAGAGACCCAAAGCATATCACACTTCATTTTGCTGACATCTTGCACAAAGCAACGTCAAAATATGGGGATGTCTGGTAACCTTTTCTTGGGAGCATTTGGCACCTGGTTTTATGAATTAGTATACCTAGCAAGTCGTTTTTCCTCTTATGTACTAAAAATAACAACATGAACTCTAAGAGGTTGTCAACGTATTACTTCCCAAGGGAGAATTTTGCTCTTCTCTCTCATTTATCTAGGCATGTGTAGAGGCTTTTGACCCATTTAGCATAGATAAATGACCCATGATGTGAAATTTCCCAACAGTTTAATAATGCATTTAACTCAAAGTGACACTTGCTTGCAGCTGCCTTAAAGCAGTTTCCAGGCTATATATGTCTCTTTGAAATGATGTATGACAAGTAGGAAAGCTGCCTTGATAGAACCCCAAATCCCATGGGTGAGTAACAAGAAAATCCTTTTTAGATTGCCAGCAGCAAATTTATACTTTGCAAGTCTTTATTTAATTTTATCTGTTTTTCAATGTAATTTACAGTTATGACCATTAGTCTAAAGCTCACAGTAACTTCTATACAAATTATTTTTCCTTCACAGTAATGCATTGTAAAGGCTTTTATTGATCCCATTTTTTTTCCACAACATACCAGAAGTAAACCCCTTGTCTTACCACTGGAAATGTTTTTGGAATGCTTGTACTAACTTAGCTATATCAAGATTCCATTGCTTCTGAAACCCAAGTAGTGAAACAGAGCAATACAGTCTGTGTATGTTTAAAATCAGGAAACTTTCTTAAGAAAACTCCCTTATGTGTTTGAAAACACAAGTCTGAATTATTTTTTGCTTGCATAGATTTAAAGCAGTTGGTGTTGAGAGTGAGGAAAGATTTTTATTAAATCTGCTTCTGGTTTAGTGAGCAATTTCCCATGATACATGTCATGTTATTAGCAAGAAAGATTTAAGAAAACAAGAAATTAACATTAGACTTGAGGAGACAAACACTTCTAAGTAGACAATCAAATTTATTATTTAATAACATTTATTTCCAGTACTAAAATAGAACTCAAATAACTGAAGTTGGATCCTGAATCATTTAACACAGATAAATGGATTGGGTTCCCAAAGTCTGCAAGCAAGAAAACAGTTTCCAATAATAAGAAAGAAAACCAAAACAAACCCAGAAAAATAAACCCGAAAGAATCCTGTCCACAAGGAAAGGTTAATGTGGGCTGAGAGAGAAGAGGAAAAAAGCCAAGCCAGATGATTAGAAGAGAAACATGGAGTTCACAGGATGTTTGTAGCCAGAGCTCTGATCATTTCTCAGCTCTGTCTCTTCCTTTGGCCCCAGCTTTCATCCCTCTCGTGCTTCTCAGCCACAGTGACATTCCCTCACTTTCCCTCCCTTACAGCATCCCCAGCCTGCTCAGTGGTACCTTTTGTGGCTGTTTGTACAGCATGTGGGAGAATTTGGCCCTGACCCCCAGTTTGTAACACAGGTATTGTAATAAGTATGTATATGATTCATGCCAGGAGGGAAACAAATTGTTTGATTGCACCCTCATAAAACAATAAAACCAACTGTTGTAAGGTCATCAGTTTCCCTGAACCTTTATCTAGGAATACCTGAATTATGAGAGGGAATCTGCCAAACCACTAAATCCTAAAATTCCCCTTGTCACCCCTTTATTGAGGAATACCTGAATTATTGTGGGAAGTTATCAGGATACAAAATTGTAATGTAGTAATTAACCAGTTATAAAAATAATTACTTCACTGTAGCCATATAAGGAGAAGTATGTATGTAAGTAAGTAGAAGTATGTAAACCATGTAATGAATATGTAGAAAAATGGGTGGATAAAAGCTAAACACACATCCTACCTGTTGCACGAGTTGGTGGAGCAAAGACTCCCCCCTCATGTCCAGGCCTGTATTGCTCTTACCATATAATAAACCTTTTTTTTTAATAAAAAAAATAAATTCATTGAGTTGAGGCTCTGTTTCTCACAGGTATGAGATAACAGGAGGTGAAAGTTTACTCCAGCTTGGAAAATGCTCAAGGAGCAATGTCCCAGAGAAGAGCTGCTCTGGTGTGCAGCACAAAGCCTGTGCTGCTCCTTGCTGTTTGCCTATTCAGAGCACTTTAAGCCCATCTCCTCTGCTCCATTTCAGCTCAAAGTGAAAGAAGCCAGCTTGAATCACAGAGGGTTTTGCTGTGGATCTGAACACGGCTCATCCTGGAGCTCCCTGGCTGAGGCTGGTGCAGACAGGGGGGCACACTCAGGGGGTGTGAGCATGGCTGTGCCTCTCACAGTACCAGCCTGAGCTACCCTAATGCGTCTATCCAAAATTTGTCATATGGGCCCTGCCACGTGGGGAGAGGGAATGGCATTCCAGAGAGGAATTCCCTCACCCAGCACCAGCCATCGGTGTCGGAATGAGATGAACCTGATTTGGGAGGGTTCTCTCATTTTTTAGTGACTATAAAAAAGACTCTTCCTGTTCAATCTGGAACTGTTGGGGAAAGAGATTACCAACCTGAAGAAAATGACCTCTAAACAGCAAAAAAAACCCATCCCACTGCTGATACAGCTTATTTAATCCAAAGAATCATAGAATATCTTGAGTTAGACAGGACATACAAGGAGCACCCAGTCCAGCTCCTGGCCCTGCACAGACACCCCAACAATCCCACCCTGTCCCTGTCCCATTGTCCAAGCCCTCCTGGAGCTCTGGCAGCCTTGGGGCTGTGCCCACTGCCCTGGGGAGCCTGGGCAGTGCCCACCACCCTCTGTGGAAGGACCTTTCCCTGAGATCCCCCCTGACCCTGCCCTGACACAGCTCACAGAGAGTGCCTGAGGGCCCCCATGTTGAGGGTGCTGCAGAGGTGATCTTTTATTACATTGGCTACTTTTCTGGAGGTGCTCACAAAACCCACCAGTGGATTTTCAGGGATTTTCATAGCAGGTTTCTTGAATGGGCTTCAGAGGCTTTAGCAGAAAGTAGGAATAGTCCCTGGCGAGGCTGCAGCTAATAAATATATCTGTTGGCATCATTTGCTACAGTCTGGTTTCCTGGAGGAGGTCTTGGCACTTGTAATTAATTCTGAAACTAACCCATCCCTGAATTCCACATTACACGGCTGAGAGTTTTCTCTCATTTTTGTTGGAAGAATCCAATTTAGTTGTGATTGACCTTTGTTCCTTCCTTATAGCAGAAATTATTTGAGAAGCAAGTTTTATCTGAAGCTAATGTGTTTAAGGAGAAATTTATAAGGAAGCTTTGGAGAGGCTGCATCAAAGTTACGGATCTGAAACCATTGGAGGAATTTGGTGCGTTCTGGTGGAGGTATTTTGAGGCTGTGACAGCATTTGATTCAATCTGTTTTCCTTAGCTGGTGGTAAAACTGAACACCCATATTTAGCACTAAGTCCCACTTTTAGGATTGCTTTTAGCTTGGTTATTGTTCCTTGTTTTTCATCTCACCTCTCTTCACATTTAAGAGTGAGGTGGTGGTGCAATATTGCTATAGGTTGCTTCATTATTATTTTTAAGAATAACCTCGTGTCACAAGTTTGTAGAGGGCTTTTTCATATAAATAAGAAATATTTGCTTCCCTGGAGGGATCAAATTATTTACATATTTCCAATGTGTGTATGTGGCATTAAGCAGGCATGTGGCATACCTTCCTAGAATGGAAGTGAAATGCCATTTAGTGGTGTGATGCTGCTTCTGGAAAGTTTCTGGGGCTTTGGAAACTTCATTTCATCCTCTCACTGCTTCAGACTTGGCCAGGAATGCAGAACTGAGAGGTGTGGCTATTTTCTTGTCCATCCCTGCCCTTTCTGTCAGCCCCATAAAGGTTTTTTGGGATTAGATGAGGGTCTTGTTCCAACCTGTAACACATTGCAGATAGTGAAGTGAAAGCTGTATTTATACTTGATGCATGGAAACCTCTGTGTGTTCTTTGTGTTGCCCAAGAGTTGTGTAAAAAGAAGATACTGGTGATGCCCAGGCTGTGCCTCTTCCAATCCAGAAGCAGAGGAGCTTTGTGCAGTTGTGCCAAAGACAGGCACAGCTCCTCCCTGACACAGGGATCAGTCTCTTGGGTTATTTTCCATGGTGGAATTAGTGTTTCATAGTCACAGTGGCAACAGAAATGCTCATAAAGTACCTCTAATGTAGAAATAAAAAAAATACTTCCTTCAGGAAAACCAAAGCAAATCATTTCCTCTTGCAAAGACTGGTGCCCATGTTTTAATCCTAAAAACAGTGCATTAGGAAAAAAAAAAAAAGGCTGGTCTAAAATGTTAAACCAAATAAAGGTCAAAAATACTTACTGGTTTGTTTTACAGCTCCTCTTTTACTGTTGTACCGAAATGCCACACAGAGCACTCTGAGCTGCTCATCACTCATCACTTTGGCAGCCTGGCAGGACAGGAGGCAATTGCCATGACTGTGCCCATTGCTCTTTGGTAAGAATGCAGCTCTTGGCATTTGCTGCTGTTCCACTGTTCACAGCACATTTTGTCATTCTCTCAGAGCTGAGTTCCCTTCCTCTTACCTCAGTAAGCTCTTCCAGAGGTGCTCTCCTCACATGGAAAGGAGCAGAATTGTCTCTCCTTGAGACATTTGCCAGCAAATATGAGATGAGCTTCAGTTTCTTTTGAGGAATGCAAAATGAAGTTTCTTCCCTTATTCCTTCCCTCTGCATTGCATGTGCAGCCACAGAATCACAGAGTCACTAAGGCTGGAACAGACCTCCAAGATCATCAAGTCCAGCCTTTGACCAAATCCCAGCATTGCCCACTAAACCATATTATGAAGGGCCACATATTCTCATTTCTGGAGTTCTTCCAGGGATGCTGACTCCACCACTTCCCTGGACAGCCTGTTCAATGTTTAACCACCCCTTCAATGGAGAAATCTTTCCTAATATCAAACCTGAATTTCCGTTCGTGCAATATGAGGCTGTTTCCTATTGTCCTCCTAGTGCTTCTTACCTGGGAGAATTCATGTCCTTGGGCCTTCCCACTGGGCTTGGGGAGCTGGCAGACCTGTGAACCCCCCAGCCTCAGCTCACCTTGACCTGTTCTGAGAATGTGCAATGTCCAAAGCTGGCTGACACAGAGCCTGGGATACCCATATGAGATGGGACGTGGGTAATTATGTGATACCATAATGGCACCTACAGAATGGTGGAGAGCCTGGGGGACAGAGTGCCAAGGCTGGCCCCTGTCCCAGGAGTAACCATGTCCTGCCCTTCTGACAGGATCCGAGCTTCCATTTCTTCTGGGGTGTCCCAGCAAAGGGAATGTCAGGAGGTTTATCAAGGCCAAGGGCTGGTGCTGCCCCAGGGTGAGGGCAAACCCCAGGATCAGTCCAGGCTGGGCTGGGCAGATGGAGCAGCCCTGGCAGAA
>JAWWEE010000018.1:4124881-4158402 GCA_035221455.1 Xenops minutus | reverse complement strand
GGCTGTGCCCACTGCCCTGGGGAGCCTGGGCAGTGCCCACCACCCTCTGGGGGAAGAAGAACCTTTTGCTGAGATCCAACCTTTCATTTCCCTGTTTAGGGAATAGGGAAATAAAAATGTTCCTTATTCAGGGAACAATAGAACGTTTAGGAATCTTAGTGCCAAAAGCCCCTTCATCTGTCGACACAAAACACTTGCTGATGGAAGAGCCTTGCTGAGGCTTTGCAGCCCAGACAAGGTCCAGGTCCCCACTAGCAGCACTAATTCCCAGCTCCCTGAGCTGGACTGGCCAGTGGAAGTTGACTGCATCGTTCCTCACCTTTGATACAGAGCCATTCTTCCTAGCTGGGGATGAGAACAGCTTTCACAGTGTAAGCTTGGCTAAGCCTGCTAAAAGGGTGAAGCTGCTGACTACCCTGCAAAAAGATAAGCACAAGAAACAGCAGAAGTGAGGCAGGGAGCCCGTATCAAAGTTAATGAAGAAGGCACAGGGTCTAAGGAAAGGAGGAAATTCTTCTAGGAGTTTGGGCTCGTGTGAACGTGGAGAGATCAATTTGCTGCTGAACCATTTGAACTGAGCACCAGAGTTCCTTTAGAGAAAGACACACACACCAAAGCTGGCCCAGCGAGTGCCTCAGATGCCAGTGACCTGATGAGCTGTGTGCTGGGAGAGTGCAGCTCTGAGCCTGCAATCCACTGAGAGATGCACTCACAGCAGCATCTCCTGGCTGCTCTGACAAGGTTTGCTTAGAAATTTCCTTCGCAGATTAATTAATTAATTAGAAATCACTCATCTACTGTAAAACGAGACAGATGCTTATTCATGTGCTTTTTTAAATATAAAGAAAATAAGTGATAGTTACACTTTATCTTCCTCTTCATCACTCCAGATACTGGATTTATAAATATGAATGCATTTGAAAGACATCATTATAACACTTCTCACCAATAATATCTGGTTTTAAGTATTTGTGCTTACACACTTCCCCAAAATAAATAAAATCCATCCTCCCCAAGAATATTTCTGCAAGACACTTCTCAAAAGTGCAAGTTTATTTGATTTAAGCTTCTTCAGCCGTCATTGTTAATGAATGATTATTCAGTATTTCAAACTGAAACAGATAGCTTCATTTAGTATGATTAATGCTGATGTGCCACCTCATTTGCATAATTACAAAATATAATAAAAATACATTCCAAATCTGAATCTTTGGAACTCGTGTTACCAAAGGCCTGAAAAAAGACATTATGTCTCAAAATTATCTCATGACACAGTTATAATTCTCTGTGACTGAAATTGAAAGGTAAAATTATTTTTCATCACCAGGCCTTACACGACTTTGGCAAAATAAAAGTTCTGAGACAGAGAGAAGTAATCTAGTGAAAGTCTGTGTCTGCTGAAACAGACATTCTTTCCCTCCTTATAAAGATTTGGAGCTGGTTTATGTGAAAATTAGCTAAAATTCTTCACGGAAACAACATTTGGCCTTTAAGGATATGTGGAGTATTTTTTTACCTCTTTAAAGCTTTAACAAGCCTGGTTTCTCTTGCAAGTTTTGGGTGGGTTTCACTGCTCTGAGGAGAAACCCCAGAGTCTGCCTTTCCTGCCAGTTCTGCCATGGACTAATGAAGGCACAGCAGACATGAGAATGCAGCTCTTGTAGGGTCTATATTTAATAGCCTTTTTCTGAACTTATTGTTTTGATTTTGGATACAGGGATGTGACATGAAAGTGATTGCTACTGGGAGAAGCTTCCTGCACCTTGCCTTGGAGAAACTGTGCTGAGAACAGATGATATTGCTCATACCTCCCAAAAAATCAGGGGCAATGTTTGCATCAAGACTGTCAGGAGAGAAAAGGCTGAGAAAATGCAGTCTGGACAGTCAGGGCATCGAGGAAATTCCATGCTCCTGAGGCAGCTTGTTGGGTTTTTGCTTAGACAGTTGCTGAAACCAATACAGTAATTTGGGCAGTATAAATAGCCAATAACTTTCCTATGGAAGTGGGAGAAGATCTGTGAGCAAATGAATTAATAATGGTCATGGCAATAGAGAGCAAAAGCAAGCCCAGTGCTGAGAAGGCTTGGATATGTGTGCAGGAAGGTAATAAATGTAAGCAAAATGCAGCTGAGTCCTTCCTGCCTTGGAAAATGACTCTGTGTCCTTTTATGCAGGATCTGGTGTCAGTCAGATCACACAGAATCTTTCATATCCCTTTCTGCAGATGAAAGGACATCTCCAGGCTGTCAATTTGCCCTTTGCAGTACCATTTAAAGATATGACATTATTTTGGTTTGCCAACATCTGTGACTCCATAGATCCACTCTTCTGCAATAAGGAGTATTTGATTTTTTTCCCCAAACTATAATGTCTGAATTAATTAGCTTAAATGTTTCATTTGTTAACATATTGAAGAATTCCCAGGGGCAAGTTGTGTCAGTCCCTGAGAGCACATATGTGACCCAGCAGAGGGAGAGAGGGACTCTGCCTTTGTGTTACACTATTTGGCAGGGTTTATGCACAGCCCTAATCACTGCACCTAAAGTGTAAGGGATTATTCAGGGCTAGTTTAAACTGAAGCACATGGCAAGCAAAGCAGGATCATGCACATTCTGGTGCATAAGGTTCCATATGCTATTTAGAAAAGAAGATATACAAGGCTATATAGGATATATCTGACTGAATTGCAGTGAAAGTAAGTTGAAATGTGCCTAAATCTGCCTTGTGGTTTGAATACTTTCTCTTCTGCAAGTGAAATAGCAGAGTGGATCCCCACAAGTGCTCGGGACAGTGGATTTATACACCAGAAGAGTAAGGACTTCTGAATACCCATCTTTCATGGAGAGGAATCATTAAGCAGGGGCTCAACATGAATCCTGAGTCTCCAGCAAATTTCCCCTCTTGGAAACAGATATAACCAGCACCCAACATCCTAATGAGTCGTGTTGTAACATCTGATTAGCACTTTTATGGCCGGCTGACTGTGGCAGGGGAGGTGTGAGCGCTGCCAAGAGATTGGTAAAGGTGAAACCTGCACAGAGTTTTTGGTGGTGAGACAGATAAAGACCCACGGAATCAGGGTCCTCCAACAGCCAGTTGGCTCAGAGCAGGTTAACAAGGACCTATTAACCCTGTCTTGCTACAGGCATCGAGCCTGGGGTGAGTTCAGCTCAGCTGCCTGCTGGAAAGGAGGACAGAGGAAAACATCCCTGTTGTAGCTGGGGACTGGAAACAGCTGGATGGTTCCATGAGCTCTGAGGAGGTGGGCTAAATAACCATTCAATAGAAACTGGGTCTTGGGACCCATCCTTTAAAAATACCTGCTGGATGTCTGTGTTTTTAATTAATTTATCTTATTTTTGAACTCTGATTGCTCAGAAGTGGGACTAAAGAGTGTCTGGGGAGGAAAGCCAGGACACCCTTGTGCTGGTCAGTGAGCTCTGTGGTAGCTGGTCACTGGAGGCTCAAAGGAGGAGGACTTCAGTGGGATGGAAACACACGAGCAGATTGTGTCACAGAGCCCCTTTCATGTCAATCTTCCCATAAACAGAGTAGAATAATATTTATCGTGCTGTTCGTTTTCAAATTAAAATGTTTTTAAAACAATAAAATAAAAAAGGACTTTAAAAAACCACAAACAAACAACAACAAAACAACAACCTCCTCCAAGTGGGAACCAGAGAAAATTATGTGGCTTAAAAGCTGACTAAGCTGGACTTTGAAATGTCAGTTTTCGGCTCTTAAATATATCCATAACTTCAGTATGGGGGATGTAAGAGGTCCTGACCTGATTTAAAAACTAATGGCAATAAAAAGCCCTGAAAGAAAAGAAGAGTATCTTTCTCTATGTACATATTTTTCATCAGTCTGTTGATATAAAGCTTGCAGACTGTTCATCAGTGATTATGAGATTAAAACCATTACTTTAGTACCCAGTACACACAGGTTTGGTGCACACACGCTGAAAAATGGTAGCTACCTGTATACCTCAGCTTTGGTGGAAAACTGAGTGTGATTGTGATGAATGTGTATAGGTTTCTAAAACAAAATAACTCGTTTATAATGATAATGCCAGGGTGAATTTAAGTGATGAGCCCCATGCCCTCTTTTCCTCTACTGACTGCTGCTAATGACTTGAATTCAGAGCCAACAAAAGGAGAGATGGGGAGAGATTATAATGTGAAAAAACTGTGAATGAAAAGAAGGAAAACAATTTTAAAAGCATTTTGGGTCCACAGCGGTTTGTTGTCAGATCTAAGCAGTCCTTCACATTGCCTACAGAGGCTGTGAGAGCTCTGGCACAGCCCTTGCTGTGTCCCAGTGGTGGAGTCCTCAGGACCCAGCACTTCTGTAATCCAGCTGTGGGTTACACCACCCTTGTCCTTGGAGTGTCACCAGCTGCTGACCTGCATCCTGAGCCCAGCTCAGTGCCTGCCCCTCTCTGGGCAGGAGTGTGGACATCACTGCATCCAGACACCCATCCTGCCTTGTGAGGCAGGACAGAAACGTGGTTTCACCTGCCTTTGGTGAAACAACACATCTCGTTGTGTTGGGGGTTCCTTTAGGTTTCTACTGATTGTCTTGCAAGCAAAGTGAGCACTCCTGTTGAAGCTGGGAGCCTGTCTGTGTGAAATCCTCTTTTGTATTGTACACTTGGTAATCGTACACTTGATAAATATTACATTTTCTTGGAAAAAAACCAACCAGATGATATGAAAAAGTCACATATTTTCTTTTGTGCTTATAAAACTTAGTCACATGAATGGCAATGACCTGATATTTAAACTATTTTAAAAATAAGCTTACAGCATGAGCAATTGGAAGTAAAGAAACTGAGCTCATTACAGTTGAGACAATATTCTACATCTTCCAGGTTCAAAGTGATCTGCAGAACCCACTGCCCTACTTACCATTATCCCCAAACTGTGAAGGCAAACACAAGTAGCTGTTGCAGTGAAATTTGTACTAAACATGCCAGAATATCACCTTTTACAGGCAGGGTGTCAGACACCATTAATGCTGTTTAAAAGCCCACCATTTTTGTAAAAGTGTTTTTATTTAGCACAGGTATTTTTGAGCCTGAGCAGACCCCAAAGGTATGGAGAGTTCCTAATTGGGCATTTGCCTATCCAAACAATTAACTAAACTAAATGTGGATTGAACCTTTGAGATTGAATTGCGAGGATGGAGATCAAACCTCCACAGGCAAGTTAAAACCTACCAATTATTTAAAGACTTTAATTAAGAGCAGATCTTTCTGTAGGCTGATTTAAAAGGACATAACGTAACATTTGTAGCCAATAAAATGTAAGGAATAAAAGACTACTTTTTTTTTTCCATTTATTTCCACCATAAAATAGATGCTGTAAACTATGAGGAACATCTGAAGATATTTCACAAGCAGCACCATCTGTCTTCTTGGCAGACTCTGCAGCAGTGTGGGTGGCTTAGTTACTTGCTTATGGATCCATAGCATCACTTGCTTAGTCTGCTGGATGGGGTTGCCCCTTCCTTGTTTGACATGATTTCAGCATCTCTTGCTTCCATAAAACAATTCTCTCCTTTTATGTGGCTGCTCTGTGCACCTGTATAAAGTAGCTGGCAATTTGCTTAGCGAATGCTTACCCATAAAAGCAAGTCTCTTGGGCTTCATAAAGAGAATTCTTTTTGCATGTGGATATTTCTCTGTGTAAATCTCTGCAGGTTTTGAAAGTTTATTCACTTCTGTTTCTTTCTAAGTACATCAGGATCATAACCAGCACCAGAACAGGAAGGTGTCTCTTCTCTGATCCTGTGGAGAAACTTCTCATGACCATATCAAAATGTTTGATACTGTGCCCTAATCCAGAACAGGTTTGTCATTATTAACTTATCAAATATTTAATTAGTCCAAAAATCTGAGACAGGCTCAGTCCTGCTGACTGTAGTGATAGATGTCTGCAGCTGGAAGATTTGGGCTTAAGATATCCTTCAGTGAGGAAAAGAATTAAAGGGAAGAAGTACTGCACATCTTAGCAGGAACACACTCAGTAAGGCATGTGTTCTCCTACACTTCCCTTATTAGTCAAACTACACAGTTCTCAGTGTGGTTTCCTGCTCCTGCATGTTGTTTCTGTAGAGCAGAGAGCCACTTGGCAGCAAAGTTTTAAGCTCTTTGTGTTGGCTTTAAAAACCAGCCCAAACCAGACAGCATTATCTGTATATTGATCTGCATATTGAGAAGACTATAAAAGAGCCAATAGCACCATTTTACAGACAAACAGCAAATAGGTATTTCCAGGCTGGCTGCCTTTTTCTACTGAGTGTCAGAAAATAGTAAACAAGGTTGAGGAGAAGTACAATGTTTCATAAAAAGAGCTCCATTTCTGCTGGCTGCCATGGGATGTGGGAGCACGTGTTATAGTCTCAATTCCAGAAAACCTGGCAGTTCTTCCACTGAAATACATTAAGGAAATACATAAATTTAGTGTTTCTTGAAAGGATGAGTAATAGCAAATAGTAACAAGTAAACTGATGGAGGTGTAGCCTTCAATATCATAAATATGTGCCAGTAGGAGCTAGCAATTATCCCAAATTCTCTTATTGTCTCACCATAGACAAGAGCTGCATTTATTAGAAAATTTCTATTCATTACTTGCTTACAACATGAGGTCACTTTCCTGACTTTTCCTAAAGGAGAGGCAGACTTTTGCTAACTAGATGACATTTTTCATGTGACCTGGTGTACCGTGTGCGTGTGCAAAAGTCTCAGATGCTATTGTGGTAAGGCCAGATAATGGTACTTGATTTTTGTGTCTTAATGTTTAGGGCATTTGTTTCTCTCTATGCACACATTATTAGACTCTCACCCAGTGTCTTCCAATACAAAGGACTTCTGCTGGCTGCAGTATATTAGTGTGTATTACTTCCAGTTTCAGGACAAAACACTCCTGAAGCTTCAGCACTTCCTTACTTGCAGAAGGAAAGAGAGAAAACAGCTATTTGTTTCTGTGTGTGTCAGTATATTCAGGTAGAGAGGAATAGCACTAGAAGGTACGTGCTGCTGTAGCAGAAAGTTGCTTTTTGGCACATGCTCTACCTTAAACTAACAAATCAGAGCAAGGAGGGTTTTTTCCTTACTCATTATTATTGCTGACTTTTTTTTGTATTTTTTTTTAATAGAAACAAATTAGGGTTTGCAACAACAGCAGCTTGCCTTTACTCCTAAAATAAAACAGATTTTCTTTTCTCCTTCTTGGGGGTGCTTTTCAGTCCTAGTAAATACTCCTCAAGAACCTTCTCAATGACAAGAATGTTGTAATGATATTTCTCTGTCAAGCATCAAGAGATCCAAGTTCAGAGCTGCACCCTAAGGGAAGGCAGACTGACTAAAATCCTTCTCAGATGTCTGGATTAACCCCATTGGCACACAGATGATAATCTGGGAACACAAATCAGAATATTCTCCCAGTCATCCTCAATAAGAGCACTATCACTTTATTGTCTCTCTTCACAGAGATCAGTAACCCTACCGAGATACAAATGGCAATTCAGATGGCAATGACATCCCCTCTCCTATCAGCTCCTTAGATATTCCTTCTCTCTTGAGTGAGGCAGAGTCTCTCCCCCCCTGCCTCATGCCTGCCCAACCTTGGATGCAGCAGTGGTGTGACCCTCAGCCTCCTCTCCCCAGACATTTCCCCCTGCGAAGGCGCTGGCAGCACAGGCACAGAATTGGCTCCACACCACTGCTCGCTAATGATCAGAAGAGCTGGCCAGGCATGAAGAGGGCTGTCAGCTGCAATCATTTATTTCCTTCCCCGGAGCAGGAGAGGAGCAGTGCAGGCCTGGGGGATGCGTGGCTTGGAGCCACCAGGGCTTGTGGAGGAAGGAGGCAGCTTGCCCAGCACCCCTGCCCAGGGCTCTGCCTCCAGGCACAGTCGAGCAGTGTGTGCATTGCAGACACTTGGATTTGCTGCTTTATATGCAACACTGACAGCCCTTTCATTGCACACACACTGTTCATCAGGCATTTGAATCTGGATAATGAGAAGAATGCATAATCCAATTGCAGCTGTTCATTTTATTTCCTCTCATGGCTGACACATTGCTCCAGTTATTCCCCAAGATTATCTGATTAACACCACAGCTCTGCTTTTCAGGGGAGGAGCCCAGCAGGAATGGGCAGTGGAAAGAATGCCTCTATTTTTTATTATTTTTTTTATTATTATTTTTTTAAACACTGCCTTTTACAGAACTCTAAGTATTTGTCATTTCAGACTGGGAGGAAACTGGTATGCCACTTGCCTCACTAACCATTTCGTTTGGAATTCAAATGATACTTCAAAAAAGGGAAGTTTTTTTTTATTGCTAAACCAAGTTCCAGCTACTGTAAGGATTGATTTTAATTTACTCGAAATTTACTTTGACACCAGCTGGGTCTCTTAAGTCTGTCCCAACAAAGTTAAGATAGCAGTTCTCATTTCACCTTAACTTTCTGCTGCCTGTGTAATTAAATAAGCTGAATTATTCCACCTTGATGCTGCACAGTCTTACTACCCCTCACAGAGGATATTTATATGGCATAGGGCCTTTAGGTGTAAAGCACAAAAGGCTGGCCAGATGTTCCATTCCCACCATGGCAGGTATTTATTAGCTCTGTAAATGGCTTGTGAAATGTATGGAATGAATTTGGAATCATTTAGGGGAAGTTCACATCCCTCCCGCTTAAGGATTTGAGGAAACATTAAGTGTTACTTTCTCAATTCTTTCAATCACAGCACATATTAAGATACACCTTTGATGAAAATATGCATCATTAACCACACAAGCCATGTCAAGCTCAGTCAAACAAAATAGCTCATGCAGCTGTAAAAGCCTGAGCTTGAATTAAAAAATAAATCAAAAGAATATTTATTGGAACACAGTCTAGGAGATATTCATCTTATTCTTCCTGCTGCTCTTTTGCCAGCTCTTTAACAATGATACAAAACCTGACCCAATCTGGAATATTTTTCCCTCCTGACTACCTTTTCTTCTTTCTTGACTGTTCATTGAATAGTCACTGTGTCTTTTTCTCCTGCCTCTAAATTCTCTCCGTAGTGAAGAATATATTCTGTGAATTGTACATCTTGAGAGTCCCAATTCTTTCTGAACACAGTGGAAGCCATTAGAAGATGGAATTTGTCTTGAATACTCTAAACTCCCAGTTCTCCCCAAGGAATTCTTGAATTAGTGCTGGTTTAGGAAAAGTCTGAAGGCTGATGAGAAGAAGCTGTCTGACTGTTTTAATTATCTTTTTTTTCTTTTTTCCTTTTTTAATTAACTTTCACTTTATATGTGCTTTTTTGTCTATGGGAGCAAAGCCATTACAGCTCACGTTTATTACAAATATCCTTTATCAATGTGGTGTTGTGTATGTGTGTCCTTTATTTCCTCTAACAGACCTGTGGAAATTTATCATGCTTGTTCAGGGGTCTTGCTTTATCCCTGAGCCTCTGCTCTCAAAGGCTTCCTCAGCAAACCCCTATCCATGGCGAGATGACTTCTGGGCACTGAACAAAGTCACTTATCTCTCAGCTTCTAGAAAAAGTGATAGTTCTTAAACCTGTCAACAGTCATGAAAAGAAAGATACTTGGGGGACTTTTTAAGCATCTGAAAATTGGAGAACGCTAAGAAATAGCTCTTCTATCTCATGGTGGAAAGTTCTTGCTTTAAAATGAAGTATGGAAGCCCTGAACTGAAGATTGAAGTGCCTGTGGACCACCCTGGTCCTTCAGTAGTTCCCTAAATCTTCCCATGAGGACTTCAGAGCCCCACAGAGATTAAAAACATGCTGTCAGCTGACAGAGTATAGGAAAAACTGCCTAATCTATTACAATAGGAAAGTTAATGACCTTTGACAACATGTATTTATGGCTGAAATGAAGCATTCACTGCTTAGAAGTGTTTGACACTTCAGTTTTACACTGCTACCAACACTTATTTGAATGCATGTATAGACAGTGAGCACTGCTTAAAAATTCATCAGCTTCAGCAGAAACTTCAACCCACTCAAAATGCAGTGAGTTTAGGATGTTTTTGACAGAACCAAATGACATCTTTAGAAGACATGAATTAAAAATCCTGTGGAAGATGAATGAGCTGATCTAGCACAGAATTCAGCTCCTCTCTCAAGACTAAGTGGAGTAGATTGGTGGTGTTTTCCAGAGGCTTATTGCCTGGTTGTCTAGTTAGAACAGATTGATTAGATAAGCTAAAATTCTGAGGTTGTTTTTCCTGCTAATCTTACTGCAATCAGAGCTGAAACTCAGGACTTGCAGGACCCAGGTCTTTGTTTGGTACAAGCACCTGAGAGCTACTTGGGATGGATTGTGGCTGCTCTGGTTCTCTTCACTTGTTTAGCTGAGGCTTAGCCTGAACTAGAAACTTAATGGGGATCTCTGTCTTCTAAAGAAATGCTCTAAAAGCTGTGATATACAGTCAAATATTCATTTTCTTTGTCCTTAAACTGCTGGCTGCTTCTGCAACTAAGTGTGTGGGAAGGCTCCTCCTGCTCTAATATCTCTGGGAAGGGAGGAGGAATCCAGGGAAGGAAAGAGATGCAGGTATCTTTACTGAGGAGCAATTTCTGGTCTCTGGATCCTACATAGATTAGGGAAACTCCCTAAAGCCTTTAACAGACTCCCTGTGCTCAGGTTACCCTGGAGGTTTGTCTGGGTGTCTGAAGTTTGATTTGGCTGTCTTGGATAGGACCCAGAGTTTTCTGTCACCCTGTGTCCCCTGGGAGGATAGGCTTGTGAACTGAGGCACTTCAATCTGTGCTCCAGTCCTGGGAGCAGTCACTAAAATGTGGATACTGACTTTAAGGAGCTTCAGTCCTCCTTCAGATTTCAGGATATGTGGGCACTAATTCCAGAGACCTGATGCTATAAAATCAATCCATGATTTCTAGTGTGGTATTTTTCCATGTAACATTCTCTTTATTTTGAAGCTTTGTGCTTAAGTTAGGAAGAATGGTTAGGAGGAGCATTACAAAGGTGACTCTGAGGCCCAAAAGGCAGTTTAAGACATATTAGAAAATAAAAGTGCAACAAAGCATTAGCAACAAAAAAATCAAACCATGGAATTGTAAATATCCAGGGTGTAAAACAAGATGAATGAGATTAAAATAGTTCAACAAAGGGGTAAAAGTCTTGGTATTCTTAAAATCTCCTAAAAAGAGTTGATTGAGGTAAGCTGGAAATGTTAACGTTGCTGGTTTGATTTCTGCTGTAAGACTGTTAGTACATGATTCCACCACACAGTGAGTCAGTAATACTAGCTTTAGGATTAAGCAATACATCAAGAATGATTGATTACAAATGTGAAAAGAAAACTGAGAACCAGTAAATATATTTTTATTAGGTCAAATGTGAAGACAGGAATGAAAATTAAAGGTGGAAATCTATGAGCATCAATCCTGAGAGAGTCAGCCCCTACCATATATGAGTCTGGTCAAACTGGGATGAAATAGTGCAGGCAGCTAACTCAGGGGGAAAGGAAAGGTGCTCAGGGTGAAATAGCCCAAGCAGACAGGCCAGCACAAGACCTGACCCAACACTGCATGTTCAGAACGGGGAAGTTCAGATGACAAACAGACCCTGCTTTCCCCTGGGTCCATCTTTGAGGCAAACACATTACTGCACTTCATAAGCCTCCAAAGACTGTGATGCTCATTGAACCCAATTAAACCTTTCCCTGGTTCAGCAGCCGCCAGACAGTGGCATTTACATTCCCTTGTCAAAACACCAAGGCACTGGCAAAATACAGCAGAGAACTTTTGCTGAGCAGCTTCAGGGAAGGAATGGAAAGTGAGTGACACAGATGATTAATGAGCCTATTAAAGCTGAAAGTCTGACACTGGAAAGATAAGCTGGCAGTGAAAATGACTCCTGCCATATATGTATCAAGGGCATCAGAGAGAGGACCCTCCATATAATAGCTACCCACCCACATTAGTGGCAGGGCATACACATCTAGCAAGTGTTGCCTCACTGCTCTTTAGTCTGATCAAGCATTTCCAGGTGAAGGGCCTCAAGTGTGAAGCCTCAGCCAAGTTGCAAAGGCTTTGTGAGGTCCTTTGTAAGGACACCCATGGAGGCTGTTCAGGGGGAACGGGATGAAAGCAGGGCAGGTGACAAAGGAAAAGAAAGGAAGAAACAAATAGGGTTTAGTAACTCTGCAGAAGCAGAGCGGGAGCCATAAAAACGCTAAGGAAAAGGTGTGATGTAAGGGAGAAAAAGATTAAATCCAGTCTGCCCTTGGGAATCAGCCTGCTGTCGTGTTAGAAATTGTGTGGTGACCACAGTGGACCGAGGCTTGAACTTCATCTCTCTCCTTGCAGCTCCTGGTAAAACCCATCACCTCAGTGAAACACTCCAGACGTGTCTCTGTGCAGGATTTCCCCACCAGGAATGTTCCCTTGTGCTGTGCACGTGTTTGAGCATCCAGCCCAGCATTCCTGGGAAGTGTCAGCTGCTCTCGGGACGCACACGGAGCCTGGAGAGCTCAGGGTGATGCAGCAGGCTGAGCAGGGAGAGCTGCAGAGCCCTCTGTGCAGCAACAACACAAAAATACAGGGCTTGCTTTCAGAACTTTCCCCCTGGAAATACGCCTGGGAAGTCTGCACTGCTGGCAGAAATCTTAGAAAACTGCACACCATCTTCAAACTTCACACAAACAAAATTTCTGGATACAAAAAACAGATAATCTAGAAAAACAAACAAACCAAGGTTTGTTTTAGCTACAGTCTGTGGCACTTGTTTTTTTGCCATCTTCCCTTAGAACATTAACTTGATTTATCAGTTTCTGGAGTATACATATTCATATCATGCCTTTGACCTCTGTTGTGCCTCCTTAGACAATTTATTATTTAGAAAAGGGGATTGGAAAGTTTTCTACTGGAGATGTGTAGAAGCAGTTATATAAAAGCAATAAATATTATATTTTAGTCTGGTTCAGGCAGGTGGAACAAAAGATCCTCAGCCTCTGAATTTGGCACTGGATATTGTCATATGAAAGTGCACTCTTCTGGTGCAGTACTGCTAGAGTGTGTATTTGCCAGAGTTGCTGCTTCAATGCTTGATTTATTCCTGCTCCAGTGTTAACTTTTATTGTCACAGTTTACAAATATATCCATCTTCTTCCAGCCTGTCACTGACATTATTTCCTTTCACCCTCAGAAGAGAAAAGCATCCTCTTTTTTTAGTATCTCCCTACAGTAATCTTCAGTTGGCAGTGCTGCTCTGTGCTCCTGCTCCTGGGGACTCAACCACATAAAGCACTAAGTCCTCAAAAAATACTTGATAAGTCGAGCAGATGCAGCCCAAATGGAAAGGAATTATTGTGTCATAAACAGGTCCATTAGACTGATTCTAACCAGCACACGATTTCAAGAGGTGTAACCTGAAGGTTGAATTGTCTGCAGTAATGCCATGGCACTGTCAATGGGGTGATGAAAAATCACCAGTAATATCCCTGGTCCTTTGAGATACTGAGTGCAATGAACAGGTAGTATAATTAGGTGAGAATAAGAGCAGAGATGTTTTACAGTTTCAATATTGCTTTTTTTAACCTTGCTTGTCAGAAGTGTATGATAAAAGATATGTCCAATGAAGCAAATGGCTCCAAAATGTTATATTGTTTGAGACATTTTTTTTTTTTCCCCAATGCCAGTCAATTTTGTGGGCAAAACCCACAAGAAATAACCTTATGAATGTTTTTTAACTTTACATTTCAGCCACATAATCACAAAAGTTAATTCTTCAAAAATTGAAGACACTGGGAGGGTGATACTCCTATTTGATTTAGAGCCCATAAAAAAGTTCATATTTCACACAAATATTGATATAAGGCCAAAACGAGCCTTCCAATCTGAAATGACTGTTGAAATGTATATTGATAGCCATCAATTGATTTAATTCTTTTTCTTGCTGGAATCTTGCTAGTATTTTATAGCTTAATTGACTCTTTAAGAAGCAAAGCCCAACTACAGTTATCTCTAGCTGGTGAGCAGGAACATTCTGATTTCACACACAAACCTCTTGCCATTTCATCCCCATGGTTTCCTCGGGAAGGAAATGCAGAGCTCCAGACCTAAATAAACTCAGAGCAACTGAGGCAGATTGAATTGATTGATTGCCTGCTATAGATGATCAGAAGACAAGAAAGCTCAGCATGCACTTGTCGTGCAGTCAAGACAGTGCTTATGATGAGATGACTCTGTCCTGGAAGGTGAAAGCCAAATGGATCTGAGGGTGTGGGATCTGGAGCCAGCAAAGGGGACACTGACAGTGCAGTAACACACATTTTTTATGAGGTGATATAATAAAATCTCCATTACTTCATGGAGGTTTCTGTTCTCCTTACAAAGCTGTGTCATCTCATGATGGAGAGGGGCCAGAAGTGCCAGAGCCGCCCCTGAGCTCAGCTGGTGAGGAGCCACGAGCATTGCTGGGCTGTGGAGCCAGGACCAGGCTCAGCCTGGCTGGCACTTCTCACAGTGCACATCTTCTCAGCTACCCTGCATTTGATCCTTAAGACATTCAAATAGAAAGAGAGGCAATCCAGAGCTTTGGACACTTTTTCGAAGCAGTTTTCAGTCAAAACCATTCCAGTTTCCAGAAGCTTCCAAAAGCCAAATGAGTTTTCAAGGGTTTTGTTGCACCAGATTTTGCTGGAGAAAAGGGAAAAAAAGCCCAAACAGCTACCCACACAATCTGAAATCAGGTCTCAGTGCTACAGTGCTCTTGAATAACACTATGACTGTATTTGCAGCATGAAACACTTACTAGACCAGATCCTCAGCTGGTAGAGAATCCCACATGGCTATGCAGAATTTCTGAAATTAGATCAGTTTATGCTGCTTGACAATTAAATGCAGCTAATATGCTGTTTACTTGGGAATTGTTGTAAGCAAGGCAGTGCCACCTGGGCCAAGAATATTTTGGTTTTAACTCTGGGCTGGGTGCTGTCTTACTAGATCATCTCAGCTGAAGACAAGTCAGGAAGAACTGGAGGCCTCCATGTGATGAGTTTGGAAGGGCTGTCCCAAACCAACGCTCCCTTCCACCACCACATGTGCATTGAGGATTTTGTGCAACGTGTCTTCACCATGGCCCAAGTTTCTGCAGGGAAGGAGTGACCTGGTGCCACTCAGCAATACTGAAAGCACAGCCCCAGTAAATTGGACAGCTTTGCTCAGCAAGAGAAAAAATTAATAGATACATTATAATGGGATTTTTTTGTTTATTTTGTGCTTTCAAGTCAGGACACTGAAAATCTATGTTGTCAGGATAATAGTTTTCTGAAAGCAATAAAGAAGTATTTTAATTGTTTTAATTTAATATGCAAGACTACAAAATGTTCAGCCTCACACTGCCTCCATAAAAAAGACACTGAATTTATATTAATTGGATCTAATCTAGGATTATGGACTACATAAAGACTTATAAAACAAGTCATCCAGTATACAAATGTCCTAAAACACATGATTAATAAAAATATTTTGGCTTTTATCATCTTTTGGTTTTTGTGCCTCAATAATATGGGTATAAAAGAAATCTTAGAGAGTAGCTGCTATTTCACAGCAGTGCTACAATAGAACAATTCAGACTTAATGAAACATTTAAAGTATGCTATTACTGATATTGTTCATTTAAATATGCTATTACTGATATTGTTTCATTATACATTTTCTTGTACACTGTTTTCATGCTTAAGTGACCTCTAAATTGGACTATTGCAAATCACTACTAATGGGTTTGCAAGGAAATACTTGATAGGAGTTTCTATTGGGCCAAATGTGACTGAGAAGGTACCCTTGTCTCTCTTGCACTTTACAAAGCCTGTTGCAAATCAGTAACGCAGGCAGAGTTTCTTAAATTAGAGACCCAGCTCTGTTTCTGAATAACCAACTCAGAACACTGATAAGGGGGGGAGAGGGGAAGGAGTAAAGTCATTTTATGGAGAGAGTCAGCTCAGTTTTCTGCTGATGGATATAAGATGAAACTTGTAGAGGACAGAGAGCTGTTTCCACAGCAAATATTGTAGCTATTCTTAAAAGTTTAATGAGGACGGTAATATGTATTACTAGCAGATTATATTTATAGTCCTGAATGTATCCCATGATTTGCTATAAACCTCATACTGCAATACTGGGGAGAAAAATTCCATTGTTTTCCACTAAGAAAAATATCCCTTGCTAGTTACTGCAATTTAAACATTCACTCACTGACAACTTGGAGGTACAATATAATGTTTTATTGTAATTTATTAGCCTCCCCCTTTGGAACTGTAGTGAAACTGTGACTTGAATGCACTCTGGCAAGGCACAGAAACGTCTTTGCATAAGGTTGGAATGTCTGATAAATAATATAAACCAAGCAGCATATACAGCCATTAAAACTGTACAGCAGGATATCTCTTCAACTTTTCATTCCTAGAGAACAATTGGCCTTTCTGCATTTTTGTAAAGCAAATGATGCCTTAGGAGGAAGTTCTGGTTGCTTCCATGCAGCTCCCTCGCCACGGAGCTGGAGACGGAAGGCAAGAGCTCCAGCCTTGCCTTTCAAACATCTGACAGGAATTATTTTTCAAGCACAATGAAAAAGCAGAAGAAAAAAAAAAAAAGAAAAGAAAAGAAAAGGCAAGTTTAACAATCATGCAAAGGCAGTAGTCTCCTCTCTTTCCTCTTGTCTTCTTCCCCCAGCACCGCCCTGTTGAATCAGTGCCTCTGACAGACGTATTCAGGTCAGGGGGAGCGCCGGTGAATTAATGCAGGGAGGAGTCCCACCACTTCTGATGATCACAATAGCAAATTTTAATTATCAGGATAGCCCACTGTCCTGACAAAACCGAATTCACTAGCCCGTGGGAGTGTATGCTGCCCAGAATCAGTAAGCAGTGGTTCCTTGATCTGAGTGCAAATACACCAGGAATTATCGTGGCTGTCACTGTAAGTTTATAAAGCGTTTTACAAAGACATAGCAAGGCATATTCCCTTACTCAAAGATCTTATAATCTGATATGAGATAAAAACAAGACAAGACAAGAGGCAACAGTTCAGGAGAGATCACTGATTATAAATAAAGGGTAGAAATAATTGTCTGAAGAAATGTTTCAGCAAGGAATTCAAAGGAAGAGAGAGGGTGCCTGCATATGAGATCAGAAGGGTAGTTGCAGGCACACAGAGCTGAAAATCAAGAGAATGTGATTACAGGATTGGAAAGAGCAGAGGGACAAGAGGCAGGAGAGAACATGATAGTGCTGAGCTACTAGAGGCAAAATTACACACAGCTCTGCAGTCACTCCTAAGTGTAGCTCTGCTGGATGTTAGCAAAATATCCACAACAGCAGTTCCTAAGAGCAGAAACGAGGACAGTTTAATTTAGAAGAGTTTCCATGATGAAGTAAGTGATAGATGATTCAAGCATAAAAAAGGGAGCATAAGTGATTTTTTATTTTTTTAATATTTTCAGAAATGGATGTATGAAATTGCTGCAATTTCATGAACAGCTCTGCTCAACCCACACATGCAGTTTCCTAGAAATACAAACTCTGACATAAACATTTTACCAGTTCTGCTTGCTGATCTGGAAAAAAAAAAGTTACACATTAAAAAGGAAAAACCCTTTTTGTGCTCTGTCAGAGCCATATATCTACCAGAACAAATGAGAAGAACCCCCTCCAATGATTAGAAGCTAAAGGTCCACCACCACCAAACCATGATAGTAATCATCATGTTGTGAGGGACCTTTATCCTCTCCTCCAAGAGAGATAAATAAATCCAAAGGTGAATAGAAGCCAATATCTGCTGGTGCCAGGCCAGCTTCAGGAATGTGACCAAATTAACTGGTCTTTTAGCACAGCAGCTCCATAGGATCATATACAGTGAGTATCTGTGGGAGATCTGATATAAATGGAGCTGCTCTTCACCTTGATCGACCAATGCAAAGGGAAAGGTCAGGGCCGCTTTCCTCATATTCCTGGAATGTCACAGGCCTTTTTCACACCGGCATTTTCTGTCAGACATTTCTAATAGGTTTGTGGGAATTTAAAAAAATGAATTTAATACCCGCTGTGTGTTGTGTATGAACTGAACCGTGTAAGTGTAGAGTAGCGCTTGTGGTAGGGCTGGGTAGGCATGAGCAGAAAAATCCTCCTGCCAAGTGGTGTGTGAGGAGAGGTGTCACTGAGGGTGCCTTTGGCTCCTGCAGCACTGAACAAACCCCACCTGCAGCAGGCACACCCCTCCTGCTCTTCTTGGAGTGGCTCAAGAGAAATCCTCTTGTCTGCAAACATGCAGCCGCTCTGCAGGGATTATTTCAGCCTAGCTCACTGCCCACCCAAAATTAAAAGACAAACATGAACTCTGCCTGTGAGTGGGAAATTTATTCTGTCAAGAGCTACTGTTTACCAGAGGCGAGATTCACATTTCTACCTTTTTCACATTTAGTGTAAACATTAAATATTGTTCTTATGCAGTGTCTGGCTATACATCCTATCCAGCATTGAAATCCCATTCTCCTCCGGAAGGAGAATGCCAAGTCCTCTCTCCCCATGGATGTTTTACAAGGTGGAAGGTTTGCATTCTTTAACAGACTTCCTGAATTGTGGTAGGGTGCTGTGCAATTTCTGAATTCTCATCAGCACGGAAAGCAAAGTTTATCTCGGAGTGTCAAAATAACATGTTCCTTTATTTTTGATCAGCAGAGTTCCCTCACTTTTGATCATTGCAAAGACTGAACATGGCATACACATCGAAAGGATCCTGGGAACTATTAGCAGCTAAGCTTCTTCGGATTAACAGATTTCAAAAAATTACCTCCTCATCTTTTGATCAGAAATGAAGAGTTGTTGAAAGGTAACAACTGTTACGCTCTCTCCTATTTGGCAAAGGAGTCGTCTTGTTGTGTGGCAAAGCAGCATGTTAGAAAACAACTAGTCAAAACTGTTACATGGATTCAGGGGCTGACAGCATTTCTGCTCAGCTCTCATCAGTGACCTTGTCTGCAGGGAAAGCACGGTACACTCCCGATAATGTTTGCCCAAGAGGTAAGAAACATTTGCAGCAACTGGATGCAAATTGTATAAAATGTCAGCCTACACAGGCACTAAATTCCATATTCTCTGGCATTACCAAGGAGCAGATTGTGAAAGGAGCACGTCTTTATTAGCGCTCACAAGGCATGAAGAATAATTCTGATAATTTCTTACTGCATTTACCCTATCACTGTAAAAATTCCACAGCGAGAGTAGGTGTGTATATACGTATGAATGAGAAGTTATGGCATGGGAAGGCTTTTATTGAGAGCACAATTTGGCACAAAGGGGTTGCAAAGGCAGCTGGAAATTGTCAGCTAAAAATTATCCTGTGAGTCACAGGGGAATAAGAGCAAGAAGAGGCTGCCAAACCTGCAGTCGTGGCCCAGCAGCCCCCATGTGACTGCCAGCTCCATGGAAAGCTTCAGCCAGGATGAGATGAGTGCTCAGCTCACTCAAGTTTCAAACCAGTTCTTTAATTTCCAGGACGTCCTTCCTTCCCTCTCAGTTGCCTTCATGAGCAAACAAGATGCACATTAGGTGTGAAAAACCACACTTGTGCAACAGAACAATCAGACACATTTACACAGAAGTGTCTCAGTCTTTGTATGAAATTTAACACAAGGGTATACATTGAGAGGCTTTTTTAGGAGACAACAAAATCCAAGACACAAGAGCAACCTAAGTTTAGAAAAAGTTATTTTTCCTCAATCCAGATTCTTGTCTCTCTCATCTCTAGACTGGATTGGTTACAATTAACTCCCACAAATTAAGGAGAAGTGACAAAGAATGACTGCTGAGACAGGGGAATGGAACAGTCTCTTCAAATATTCTTCCTTCAGGGCAGGTTTGTATAAACAACCCAATTTTTATCCTGACTCTCCAGAGTGAGTACAGAGAACACAAATAGTGTGTTATAAATAAGATTCAAAGGATTCACAGCTCTCTCCTGCTTCACTGCTAAAATTACCCACCCTAATTATTGGCTCCTGCTTAGCTGGGATGTCAGATGGATACTCAAATCCAAATGGAATTCCTTTTGTGTGGAATTGTGTTGTAAACAGAAAATCCAGTGGCAGGCTGGGGCATGAGTGGCACAGATGTGCTGGCTTTGTGTTCTGAGCAAGGTGTGACTGTGGCCCAGGGTGAATTTCTAGTTGGAGCTACAAAAGGGATGGAACACTTCCAGCTGAGTTCTCTCTGGAGCTTTCCACATCCGTTTGCATCCAGAGCTCAGGCTGATACTTGGGAGAATTTGAATCCATTCCAGCTAAAATAGCAGCTTTGCCAAATGAAAACATCTATGCTTTCCTGATTTCTAGTAAGGAAGAAATCAGGAAAAATCATGTTGTTTCTGTCAGAGTATCTCTGAAATGCCAAATATTTTTGCACGAAATCAGCAAAGCAGTTATTCATACTGGTATTTAAAAAAACAACAACAACAACAAAAAACCCCAAACCAAACAAAAAACAAACAACCAAAACTAAAACCAGAAAAAAAAAAACAAAAACAAACAAAAAAACCCCTACCTGCTCCTGGCAAAACTTAACAGTCATTCTATTAATTGCTTACAGCATGGGTTTGTTTTGCCCTGTTATTCAGAAGTCACATGGGAAGTTTTCAAGTGGCAGAGGGGCAGTGGAGGATGGGATAATAGAGAGGAATCTCGTTGATTTCTTAAGTCCAATAAAAAGAATTCTGTGGCTGCCCCAGCCCTGGAAGTGTCCAAGCCAGGCTGGATGAGGCTCTGAGCAGTCTGGGCTGGTGGAAGGTGCCTCTGCCCATGGCAGGGGGTGGCACTGGATGATCCTAAAGGTCCCTTCCAACCTCAAATATTCCATGATTCTATGAAATTCTGTACTCATATCTCCCTATAAAACAGCAGATAAGTTTCTCATTTAAAACTTTAGGCTTCTTCAAGAGTTTTCCAACTCTTTCTTTATTCACTCTGTTTATTCCCTGGTCCAGTTATGCCATGAAACACTGCTGGCATCTTTTAACTTTACCATTCCTGTTCTGAAACTGCTGTAGCCCATAAATCTGCCTAAAATCCAGCTATATAGCCTCTTTTTAGCGATCCCAATCAATGAATTCATCCTGACAATCCCCCAGTTAGCTGGAAAGTACAGAAGCTAAGAATAGCTAAGCAACTTGTCCAAGATCATATAAAATCAAACCTGCCCTGCCTAGGCTGGAATTGTTGCTTGGGTAAACCAAAGCAATGTCGTTTGAAAACCAGGAGTAAACAGATATTTAAGATACTCTTTCTTGCCAGGTAGCACCTGGATTCACTGTTGTATTTCATATTTATCATTTTACAGTAATTATAGGAGCTTCAAAGTATATCAACATTAAGATTTCCTTTTTAATATTTGGCTCAAAATACCCAGCTGGTCACCAGGAAGCAAATTGAATGTCCTTTCATACCCACTTTACCACACACAGCCAGAAACCATGGGAAAAGAGCAGGGTTAGTGAGACCAGGCACCAAAGGAGCATTATAGATTTTTGATTTCTCAGCTGTGTCTCAAACCAACATTTACCTCGTTCCTGAACAGGAAGAGATCACTGCCTATTGCTCTTTATATTTCTTATTAATTCCATTCCTAACCGGATATAAATGAAACAGATACTGGGGTGGTGCTGTGCAGTCCCACTGACCAAGACGTCTCGTCTGTGTTATTGATGGAATTATAAATGCAGAAAATTATTTTCTCTTGATTGACACAACCTCCATGAAAACTCATCCAAAACTTTGACTTAAAAAAAATTAAAGGGCTTGTCTTGGAATCCAACAGAAGAAAAAGAAAACGTAAGAATGCCTGGTCTAATGTGGGTTGTCTTTTACAATAGATTTATTTACAACAATGTTTTCCCAGTTTACTGCCATTGTTGTTCTTTGGTTTTTTTTCCTTTTGTCTTGGGTTTCTTTCCCCTCCCCTGATTATCTATATTTATTTTGCATAGATTATTTCCCAGAGATTTTTTTTTTTGTAATTTCTTCTATATAAAGTGAACTTCAAGGTCTTCTGATGAAAAATCAAATCACAGTCAAAATGTTCCTGTACAATACATCCATAATAAATAAGCATTGATATTGTAAGCTTAAGAGAGAATTCATTAAGAGTCAAATAACAAAAGAGAAACTCAGAAAATAAAGTATTAAAAATTAATGGGGTTATTGTACAGGAAAGGAGAGCAAAGAGAATAAAACAAGAGAGCTTACTGTAGGCAAGTATGTTTAATGTTTATTTAAGTAAAAACAAAATGTAAAGAAAGTTAGATTAGTGGGTAGATGAAAAAGATACCCAGCGAAGCCAAGAAATAGGAAAATAGTAATGCCTATTGGATTTTCACAAAATTTCAGATTTGTCTCATTTCCTGTTGTCATTTGTTTCCTCATTTAAGAAAATAAATAGAATTAGCAGTGATCAGAGGATTTGTGTTGGAGTCCTCTCTAAGGAGAATAAATAGCTTGATGGCTTTAAAGAAGTCAAATGTATTTTACATGAAAAATTAAGAGGCTCCATAGGAGTAAAGATCAGAAAAATAGTATTCTTTCTGTTACTATTTTCAAGGTTTTCACAAACTCACAGATACACTTTTGCTGCCAAAATATATCACTTTCTTAGCATTACATCAAGGTATTTCAGGTCTGCTAAATAACTGCCTCCTGAATCTCTACCCACTCAGCTTTCTGGGCAGAAATAAACACTGCTGGTTTGTTTTGATGTGTATAAACATATAAATCAAAGAAGTGTTGTTTCCCTGGAAGGTTTCACGGACAAGAAAAAAACAATATATTTGAAAATGCACATCTATCCTCACTCCTTCAAACTATAGAGGAAAGTAGAGGGTTGGTAATACCTGTCATGGGTTGGGTGGGGTGCAAATCCTGAGCTCATCCCAGAAGCACAGAATAGTCTGAGTTGGAAGGGACCCACGAGGATGATGTGCCACATAACAGGGCTTTTAAAATGATGATATTTAAGGAAGTTTCTGGCTCTAAGAGGAAAATTACTTGCAGGTTATATAGTTGTACCATTAGCGTAGCTGCATAGGCAATCATGCTAATTAAGGCTAATAAAGGGAGGTTCAAAATGCCTGGCACTTCTAAAATATACCCATGTGGTGGGAGTACAAGCTGTGGATCTGTAGGGGAAAGGGCTTCATTACCCTCTGCAGGATAAGCAAGGTCTCCCAGCCCTGAGAATTCTTTGGGTTTGGGCTGCCCAGAGAGGAGATGGGGGTGTTCAACCCAAGGTTGGACTGGATCATCTTGGGGGTCCTTCCCAAGCCCAATGAGCCTGTGATTCTGTGAAAGGTGATATTTGGGGTATAGCAGACCCAAAGATAGGTCCACAATTACACTGGTGTCTCACCCAGACACCTGGGAGAGAAGAGCTGCCCTGCAAAGGATCCCAAAGCCTTTGATTTTGTCGCAGTTGCCACTAACAAAAACGCTTCTGAGCCCCTCCCCAGGGGTCCTGGGGGTGCCCCTGCCCCTGTGGGTGTGATGGGGATGGGGTGGGGTCTTGGGGGGGTCCGACTGCACATTCCACTCCATCCACAGCTGGTTGGAAAGGCCAGGCTTTGACCAGACACCTGGCTGGGCAACCCAACGAGACCTTGAGGTTCTGAGTCTCCCTCAAAGATCTGTGCTCTGAGCTTGGAGTTCTAATGCTAAAAATGCTGCTTTAGAGGATTGCAATGAACACTGATAGCCCTGAGCTGCCACAAGCTGAGGGTGATGTGAACTGGTGCTGTGAAAAGGGTAAAAACCAAGCAAATTTCAGCATTTCTGGTGCTTTTAGGAGCCCACAGCAGCTGGAATATGGGTCAGGTATTGTATCATCTAAGAGCAGCAGCCTCTCACACACAACACTAGCTGATTCAAATACAAACAAATAAATAACCCTCCTGAACACACCCAAAGCACTAACATTTCTTTGATAACCAACGCTTGAAATAAATGTGTTTTGACTTTTTTGTAAAATCTATCTATTTTTTTTTTCTTCTTTTTAAATCTCCTGGTTAAGGCCATTTGCTGCTCATTTGTTTATAAACTGAATTGTTCACATCACTGTAAATAACTTCTGAAATGTTCCCTCAACTGTGCTAAGCTTTAATATAGCATAGTAATGAGTGGGATGTGCAACTTCTGCTTATCTGCTCTATTTTGGACAATGCCAGTGGCTCATGTTTATTAAGAAAGTTGGCAGAGAGACTGAATCTCTGGTTTCCCCCTGGTAGATAAGCTGTGTCTGAGCTAACATTCATGAGGATCTTGGAAGGCTCATTTAAATACAATGCCTAAGGCGATGCATTTTTTCCCCGGATTCTAGAACAGCACATAAAGCTTTTGCTTTTCTGATGTTCTCTTGGAACTGATGCTTATGTATTACAAAGTCTGGCCAGGATTTTGTAGAAACTACCAAGAGTCTATGTCTGAGCAGAGAGTTCAGGTGTTTTTGCATGTTAGGATCCTCCTTGCAAGGAAGACACTTTTCTTTTTTTTTTATTTTATTTTATTTTATTTTATTTTATTTTTTTTATTTTGGGAAGGCTTAAAGCAAAAGATAAGTTCCATCTTGCCAGTATATTTGTATTTCTATTGTGAGATTCTGGGGAAACTGAGTAAACATTTTTCCTTCTTTGTCAGCCATTCACAAATGCAGTGTATCTCCTTTATGTTATACTAGAATATCAAGTTTCTTCACTTCATCCAAACATTTCTTTTAGCTGTCAATTCTTCCTGGTTGTCCAAGTAAGATCTTTTGTAATCTGATAGCATAATCTGACCCTCTCCTGCAGTTAAAGGAAGTATTAGAAGCATTTTTTGACTCTTCATGCTGCAATCACTACTTCATATTATCTCTTTGCTCTATTTCAGAGCTGCTGAGAACATTTGAATATGTTTGGATGCCTTAGAATAGAAAAAATGTTGAAAAATAAATGAATAAGTCAGGTATTTGCCTATTTATGTCATCAGTGCCATCAGCAGTTAATACTCTCTGTGTTGCTATGCTTCTCTACCTGTCACCTAAACATCACATATCAAAACAGAGTAGCCCATAAAAAAGTGGTGTTTTTTCATCATTACAGGAACTTTTGAAAGGGTCAAAACTTTCTGGAATATTCATGAGGAGGATATGCTTTTCAGTAAACATATCCTGTCACATTTTCTAAAAAAAAAATAACTCTTGGGACTGTCTCAGAGGTGCCTATACCATTTCCTACATCTCTGGCCATAGTCAGGAGGTTTTACACAAAAGTTTTGTGGGTCTTGTATATTTTAAACAACAGCAGACAAACTCATCTCCTCTTTTGTAAGCCTAGATCCTATCATTTTAGGAAACAAAAACAAATTTACAATTATATTGCAAGGACTATAAAAAGCAAAACAACAACAAAAAAAAATACAAACCAAACAAAAATGAGCAAGAAATGCAGAAAGCCCCAACTCTGAACTAAGCTCTCAGGAACACAAGCAGTGGCAGCCTGGGCTCTGGGGACTTGGTGGTGCCTCTTTTCTGAGCTTCTGGTGCACAGAGTGGAATCCAGAATCTTCTTTTATGGAAGAGGGTCCTACCTCCTCCATCAGGGGCTCTGTGCAGCCTGAGGGTGGGTTAGTTCTTGCACACTGGGACTGGAGTAGCCAAGAGGCTAAACAGGACTCCTCCTTCAGTCAACCAACAGGTACCCAAGAGCAAGTTAAACGACTAAATATTAATCTACTCTGCGTCTTAGTCCTCTCCAAGACCTTCAGATCTTTGGCAAGCACCCCTTGCTGAAAGCAGGAGCACAGTCCCTTTGAGCAGTATTCCTCTTTTTCTTTTAAAACACAGCTGAAGAAGGAGATACTGAGTCTTTCTTTTCTGTACAATAGCCAACTGGTAAGAATGCTTGCCCCGTAAAAGGCAAGCACAGATTCAATTCCCTCTTGTCTGAACTTCAAACCTCACCTTTTATCTTCCAGATGAGTGCCCAAAACACAAGGCTTGCAAGAAACAAGGCTACTCAGGAGGTGGGGAATGTTGCTGTTCTCAGAGAGCTGTACCTTTGTGCAGAAAAAAAGCTCCAAACTCGCAAGGTCAGAAAGGATGGATAACTCGGCAGTTCAGTGTTCAAGGTGCTCATTATGTTTGGTCCCTGCTCCAAGGCCTGTTTCTCCTTTCTGTTTTTGAATGCCATTTCTGTGGAATGTAAAATTCAGTTATATTTTCTATAGAGGAGGAAGGTAAGTACAGACCTACTTCCAAATGAGTACTTTAACTCTGAGCTGAAAGAACTCCCCAGCCCTCCAGCCAGGGATCATACTTAGGCTAAATAGGCTAATAATTAAAGTCATGTATGCTAGAAAAAGAAGCTGGTGGCTTGGACAGCAGCAGCCAGGTTTTCAGGGAAAAAGACACTGGGTAGAAGCAGTTTCCTTTCTTGGAATCAGAGGCAAGTTAAAAAGAAAATCTCCTGGGGGAAGAAGAAATATGGGGAAGCATCTACACTATGGATCTCAACTGAGCTAAGCCATCAGCTTTGGCAAGGGTGACTTTTGCCAAGGGTGACTATAAAACTTTAAGGTCAGACATGAAGAGCCCCCTGAAACTCAGGTTTCTGTGGTTTAAGTGACAGATTTCTGGACAGCAACTTTAGACCCAACTATTGGTTTACTTTTTGTATTTAATGCTCTTCCCAGGCAAATCACAACTGATTTCCAGGCACTTTAACCATAAGCCTGATCAAAGCCCTAAGTCTGAGTGCTAGTAAGAACTGAACTGAATTTCTAATTCTGCTCTCACACAGACCTTGACTAAATATTAGCCCAAGCAGCTTTTTTTTTTTTTAAAAAAAAAAGCTATGAAAAAAATCTCATGGCCAATTTCTGACCAGTTGCCTCATTGCCTGCTGGGTGTAGGTGCTGTAGCTCTTCTGAAGTCTGTGGAGTGATGCCAGCTTGTATCCACAGCCAGTGTCACTCAGAATTCAGCTGCATCTTTTTTAAGTGCAAAATGTCATTAGTTCTACCAGAAGCTGACATGAAGCAGCATTTCCACCTAATTGTCCTATCCTTTTACTGACAGCTTGCTATTGCCCTTTGGAAACCTTGTCAGGTGGAATTTTACTGAAAAAGTGCATTTGGTACCATTTTGAACCAGCATTTTGCTTGAAAAGTATTGTTTGAAGTGTGAAAGAGGAAGGGGAGGTGGGCCAGGTGTTCTGTCCTACATACAAGAAAAGTGAAGGAACTTGCCATAAAATTATCTTGATTCTTCCTCTCCCTCCACTGTGTTTTCTTTCATCAAAATATTAACCTGCTTCTTTCCTCGACTCCCTGAAGTTCTTGAACGTGGCAAACTCTCATGCCACCCATCCAGCTGTGATCAACCTCTCTCCTATGGCAAGCTGGCAAAATAAATCATTTCCCTCTTTTTTTTGTTCAGTAAAAATGTTATTTAAGCAAGTGGTATTCACAAACCCTGGTAAGTGTATTACTGTCAGTATATCCAATATACCAAGATGGTTATTAAAATAAACCAAGGAATGCTTCCAGACAACTTCAAATAATTAGAGAAATACACTCGTGTTTGCAGCATCAGCCAAGATTATAATCACGATATTAATGTTTGGCTTCCTGAAAGCTGATGGAGGCTGTGAAATTATTTTATGCACAAAGAACAGGTATTGTGTGAGCCTGGAAGTGAAAAAAATGGAAGTCATAGAAGGGAGTCCATAAAATTAGCTGATATGAATAATTAAGGATGGGGTTTTCACTACTTCTTTGGATATAGATTTTATTTTGGGCATACTAAAATTCTACCATCTCAAGGTCTTGTATCCCCAAATCCATGAGGACTAAGATCTTATACCAGGTCATGTTCATGGGAATCAGTTTCATGACATCCCAAATACATCCTATATACATCCCAAATAAATGCCAAATACATCCAAAATGCCACCCCAAAAATAACTTTCTGGTCCAAATTGGACAGCCATTTGATTACTATAGTACAAAGGCCTTTCCCATGGTAATTTCTGCCAATAAGATCAAGTGTTTTCCATTGGAGCAGGAATTAATCAGGAATTAAGTGATTTTTTTTCCGATGGGTCAGGAATTTCCTGCTCACCTGAGCCTTTATTTGGCTGATGAGTCTTTTTTAATTCCTTTTCAAGCTTCTGAGTTGAGCTGAACAGGTGACTTAAGCTAAATGGGGGGAAAAAAGATATTAATTTATCCTTACATGCTCCAGTTTCCAAAACATTTCCCACCAATGCTTTATGCACTTTCCATTCAAACAGTGGGGAATGGAGATGAGTTGTGACAACAGGACACACAGCCCAGGATGGCACAGACCTCAGACAGGAGGTTGGGATCCTAAAACTACCCCTTGTACCTTATCAATGTGAGAAGCCCAGTGTATGGTGAGACACAGGTTTAGAATTCAACCTAAAGGAGCCACGGCCACAGCTGGTCAGATATTTTTCCTTGAAAATGGAGAGGTGTTTTGTCATGCTGAGAAACAGCAGTGCTATTTGAAAGTCTCACATCTAACATTTGCAGGACGCTCCCTTTGGAATTTAAACCCAGCAAAGCTTTAAATGGTTCCAAAAGATTCCAAGAAATAGAATCCAAGTCATAGCTGATGATTTTAAACACACTCCAATCTACTGGAAGCAGAATGAAATATATCTGCCTGTTTTACACGGGGCCAAAGGTATAAGGTTTGAAGTTCTGAGAAGCAAATCTGGAAAACCTGAATGTTGGGTACAGTGAAGTGAGATTGTAGTAGCCTATAAAGGAAATGATTATTTTTAAACGTGGATATCACAACTCCCAGAGAGAAAAATTTGAAAGAGTTATTTTTTTAAAAACTTTAAAAAGCAGGGGTTAAGGGGAGAAAATGTTAAGAGAAAATAAAAGCTCAGAAGAAAATAAAATTAGAAAAAGAAAAGAATTAATTATCACTATGGTGGAAAAGGAAAAAGAGAATAATTAGAGCACCAGTAACAAAGGCAAGTGATGAGAGTGCCAAAGTGATGGATAAAGAGAGCAGGGCATAATTTTTTGCCATTTTTTGTTTTTCCAGGACGTTTATTAAGACATAGGATACTGACAGAAGCAGAATGGAAAGAGGTGATGTAAATGTTAAAAGGAATAAAGAATAAAAATAGGAAAATGCCACTCTTTAATGTAAACCAGCAAGTTAAAATAGAGCAGAGGAGAACAAATCAAAGGCTTGATAAGGAAAGGAACTCCGGGATTTAATCCTGAAGACACAGGGCCCTGGGAATGACATGGAAAACAAAGGCTCAGTCATTAGAGATCTGGAAAGATTGCAAAGCAGGAGCTCGAGACTTTACTGCATTGCAGTGCAGGATACACTATTGTGGCAAGAATAAAGGGATGGCTGGAGAAAAGTGACTTGATTCAGTGTCACAGCACTTAAGAGAACGTGAATTGACACTGGAGAAAGGCTGTACCTAAAAGGAATTAACGGAGAATTCGGTGAGAGGGAGAGAAGGGAGGGGAAATGCTAACACTGCCTGATAAATAAAACAACATCAGCTAATTCATGCTGGCCTTCTCCCATCCTGCTGTCCTGTGTCCTTAGGACTGATGTACCAGTGCACCTTTAGATAAATTCATTGTTTTCCTAGAATTGCTTTCACAAATTTCACAGCAGCATTTCCCCCCTCCTAATATGCTTTACCTCGTGACTTATTAATAGCACATCAGACTGCTGAGAGAGAGGATTTCTGGCTGCACCTCCTCACATCAGCCTTGCAAATGCTCCCTCTCCCAGCCCTACAGTGGGAGCCCCTGTTGCAAACAGGGGTGTTAAAATTCTCTGTGAATCTTATGGAGTCTCTTCCTGGATGGATGTTGACTGAAGAGAGAGATGCACAACAGAGGGGAAACATCTGACATTCTGGATGCTCTTGGATGCAGGCTGGGAGTTGGGGCATTATATTATTACCATGGCAGAGTGTTTTCTTTCATATTATCCTATGATTCTATGATACTGGAACACTATCCAGTCATTTAAAAGCTGTGAAGAGTTTTCATCGCTGTTTTTCTCTGCATATCTTTACTCTTAATTATATTTATAGTTTTGAAGCTTTGATAGCTTTATAATTGCATATTCTCCTCTGTCAGATAAAGACTGAATCTCAGCTCCTCTAGGAGTCTGTTATTATTGTTGTTTTTATAGCTTTGCTCCAGTTAGGAGAATGATTTAATATTAAACATTAAAGTATTCCCTTTTTGTCTCTCAGAGATAGGCATTTTAATCCTCTCTAAGAGGCATCAAATGTCTGTCTGCTGAGCACCTGCATTAGCAGACGGGGTGGTGACAAGTTAGAATTTGGGACCAAAGGTGGCATTAGACAAAGCTGTATGTATAGAAAACGTTGTTTCTTCCCCCAGGGTTCATTTGCAGCAGAAAGCAAATTCTGCAGACAACAAAGAAATCTATAGGGGAAAAGTACAGTGAGCACAGGCAGCCTAAATCCCAGCCCCAGTTTTTGAAAGCCTGGGCTGGGAGGGCACAGTTTGAGTCCGTTTGCCCCAAAGAGGAGTTCACAGGTCACATATCCCCTGCCAGCCCCTCCAAACATCCTGCCAATGGTAAAGTTCTGCCAAGTCGTGCTGGTGGTGATAGCAAAGGGTGATGCCACCCAAGAAAGCACATCTTGGGAGCTCCTGGGCTGGGGACCCCACCGGATGGGAAGGGAATCAGACTGCTGCCTGCTGGAGAGATTGTGGCTAGAAATGAGTGGGAAAAGAAAAAGAATAGTTTCTGAAGGTGTCCTAAAGCTCACAACCCTTTGACTAAAGCCTCTCGTGAATGTTTGCAGACCTGAGTGATAGCACACAGTGCCCTATGATGCAGTACATATGTTACAGGTTATTTTAATGTACACACCTCTCCTCGGAAAAATCCCAAAGCACTGAAGAAAAAAAAAAAATTAAAATACCCTCCTTATCCCAATAATATTGGCAGTTCAGTTTTAGGAAGTGCCCTTCTGAAGTTGTCTGTGAAAACATCTCTGTATTTCCCATGTGGAAACCAGTCAGACTCTACAATACAGAAACACTGGGCCTGCCTGTGTCCCAGTTTGGCCCTTAATCACTCAGTGATTAAGTCCATTTGTTTGATACTTTTATCAAGCCAGATGCTAGAAATCCTATTAAATCATTCATACATATCATTTACACTGGAAAATACCCACACAATATTATTACATGATTTGTTTACAACAAGCTTGTAGTTCTATGATCGTTTTGGACAGGAAAAATTCTTCTGTAATGTATGTAGTTACATAGTTAGGTAGTCAATTTTTAATTTCTCTAAGTAGCTTTGTCTGGTTTGGCTACATCCTCTCCCAGAGTCATCCTAAGGAGAGGATTTAACAGTGATGTGATTCAAAGTTTTGTGAAAGTCACCTTTAAGATAAGCCATATATATTTATTTATTTAAGCCTTTTCTCATTGATCAGCCTTCCCAGGGCCTCAGTCCTGAATGCCCTTTCAGTTTGTCAATATATTTTTTTTTTTAACTGAGGCACCATAATAGGACTTTTCAGACCCTGTTTGAAAAAGCACTGATTCTGTAAAAACACTGTTACCTTCTTTCTCTGCACTCTTAGATACAAGTACTTGAAAGAAGGAAAAATAAATCCTTAGATTATTGTGCAAGATCTCTAAAAGTTTGCTTCATTTTAGGCTGATTTGCATCTTTAATAGTTCTTATCTATTTCATATAAGTGTGATTTTATCACCTGCCTTATATCTAAAATCTTACTGTCCAAAGAGCCATAGGAGTAAAAATGAACTTTAAGAACAATCCAGATTTTTGTTTTGTGACAGAATTTTGCTAAAGAACAGCAAGAATATTTTCCCCTTCTCCAAACTGTATCCATTCCTCTGTCGGCTCAGGGTGAGCTTCCCTCTCTCCCTGTGCTTTAATTCTGATTCCATCAAAAATCAGAATCCTGTGACTGATGTTCAAAATGAGCTGAGGTGATATTGAGGTTTTGAACTTTATCTGAGCATGTCACTCACTTGAAGGCATTCCAGCCCTCGAATGGCTCCGTGCCATTCTTCAGAAATGAGACAGGAACAAGGATCGATTTTTTCCCCCTTCTTTTAAACCGAGTACCTAATGAGCAAATGAAGATATGGTTGGTCCTGGATTTATTAGGTCATTTAAAAGAGGCTTCTCAGAGTTCAAACGTAAGAAGAACAGTTTATTGCAATTCTACTTTAGTTTTCTTTTTTTTTTTTTTCTCTTTCTAAAGGAAATTTTTCCTATAATGTTACTGAGATTTTGAGCATAGATTAGATAAATTATACCATATTGCATTTCCATCACAAACTAAAGCTCTTGCTTCGTAAAAATATCTCCTTTGGATCTGGCAAGAGACTGTTACAGTACTACAGCATATTTTTGTTGGTACTTGAGAAAATAAACAAAATTAAAAGGCACTGGGAAAAGAGACTACAATGCTCCCTGAAGGTACAAGTGTTTCTTCAAACTGAAAATTACAGAGTTATAAGAAAAAACAAGTATTTCCTCAAAACAGAGTGAGGTGTCTCAAATCTGCTGAAGTGAGATAAATATATTGCACAAGCACCTGAATCCGGTGAACAGGTATGAGGCAAATTGTGGCAAAAAACGAAAGGAGAAGAGGTGACAGGAATCCTGTAAGGGACAGAGGAGCAGAGACACAAGCTCAGACCACCAGGCTTAGTGTTCCTGCTGTGACCAGCACAGACAGGGGACAGAAAAAGTCTTCTAAATCAACCCTGGAATGTTGTATAGGAGTAAATCCTTACACAGTTATTCATAAATAAGTAACTTCATCACACTTTGAGAACATAAATGGTTTTTGTGTTTTCCTTCCTTTTTTGTTCTATGAAAATTACCAATTTATTTTAAACACGTAGAAAAATGTTCACCAGCTGTATGTTGCCAGAGTTAATGTAACAGAACTCAGACTGCCTCCTTCAGACTCGTGGTACTGATGATAATTGATATTATTCATTCAGCTCACTAAGTATGTTCATTCTTTAAAAGAAATCCATGCTTTACATATGAGCTTTGAATGCATTATGGCTGGGACGAAGGTGCTGTAGCTCTTGATTTGAATGATAGATATGGAAAATGTATTTCCAACCCAACAAGTTCACTTCACTTGTGTTTCTCTCAGTTCCTGTGTCCTTGGGTTCTTTCTCAGGCTCAACTTCATCAGGGCCCAGAAGAAACCCAAGCCTCTTAGGAGGTGGAATTTCCTCTGGAATGGACTGCCATAGGAATCCCAGCACTGTATAAGTGGGCAGAGCCTGGGGCTAAGCTTTTCAAGAGCAGGGACCAGGCTCTGCTCGGGGGGCCCAGCCCTGGCACAAGAGGGACGGGCAGGAACTGATGCCCAGCAAGTGCCACCTGGGCAGGAGGA
>JAWWEE010000018.1:4095676-4124781 GCA_035221455.1 Xenops minutus | reverse complement strand
CAGCCCAGAGCTCTGAGTGCCACGGCCAGTCCTGCCTTGGGCACCTCCAGGGCTGGGCACTCCAACCCTCCCTGGGTAGCCCCTTCCAGAGCCCATTCAGTGAAGAAATTCTTCCCTAAAGAAGAATTTGTAAACTGTATGAAGAATAACTTTGAAAAAAACCCTATCAACACATTGTTAAGAAGCTGCCAAAGAAAGCTCTGCCTTTGGAAACTCTGGAGCTGCATTGCCATCATGTTTTAGTCATCTGTGCCCTGTCTCACCATGGAAATGTCAGAGCTGCTGAGCTCCAGTGTGCCTTCAGAGCTGCTTTGCACAGGTGTCTCTGTAATTACAACACATTTGGAATAAATGGTTTGTTTAATGGTCCTTGAATGCATATTTCCATCTGTGACAACGGGCCTGACACCAGGGTGGGCAGCTCTGATGAAATGCCTTTGGAAACAAGAAGTGGCAAAAGTAAGCCTGGAATGTCTTGCCTTCACTTCTGTCCATTCTTACTTTATTTGTAAGAGGAAAATACATCTGGGTTTAATTTCAATCACAGGACAAATCAATGGAAACTGTGAAATGAAAGCTAAAAGGGAACAAATCAGTGAAAAATACAAAAGTTTTCCACATGGCAAGTTCCCAAATACCTGACTGTTAAAACAAATCAGATGAAATAAACCGAATTCTCAATGCCAAATTGAGGTTATGCTCAATAGTAGAGCTTGAGGGGTACAAAGGACTAAATAGTTATGAATAAACTGGAAAACAAGAATAAAGACCTACATTCTCCTTCTTTTTGAATATGAGAACTAGGGGCTGTGGAAGGAAGTTAATGTCAGACATTCAAAAGAGGCAGAATAAAACAGTTCTTGTCACCACAGCTTGTAGATGAATGGCAATGCTCTTTTAATGCTGTGGATGCACAGCCTCGTGTGGGCTCAGGACACCAGGTAGGCATTGAAGGAGATTTGTGGTGGGTTACTAAATGAGCAAACCACAACAGCCCCAGAAGACTTCTCGAGTCAAAGGAGGGTCAGAGACCGTAAGGAAGAGGAATATTAAGGAAGGTGTCATATGATTGTTCTTCCTTTTTCCTAGATATCCATTTGTGGTCCCTGTTGGAGAAAGAAAACGGAGCCAGATGGATGTTGGGGCTGAATCAATACAGCCAGTCTGATTTTCACCAACTATTTATGGTTTGAGGTTGTTTAGGGAGACTAATGGTGGTGAAGATCCATAGCAGTGGCCAAGTGTTTTCAGCCATACTTGGAATACTTCAAACCAAGAGAGTATTTATGGGAGTTTTGTTTCAGTAGTCTGAATGGCAGAATTAAAATAAAGAGTTTGGAGAAACTAAATGAACGAAGAATGGATTTTCTGGGTGAAGTGATAGGATAATGGATACACTCTTTGCTGTTTACAGCACTGCTTTACAAATGTTTTTAAACAGAACAGTATTTCTGAATTAGTAGTGATCAGAGCTGATGTATATTAATCATCAAATCAGACTGTTATGGGAAATAATGTATTTGATTTTTTACATAGTTTGAAAAATGTGAGTCAAATTGCAGATAAATTTCAATGGACTTTACCAGAGAGGGATCTGAAATACAAACACCTAAAAGTATATTTTTGTAAATGTTCAAAACAGGAAATCACAAGGAACTGTTAAGGAATAAACCTTGCTAACTCAATACAGCAGCATTTATTTGAATCATCTATAACTGGATCTGCATTACGACTTTTTATAGTTTAAATCCACCCAAAGTGACAAACAAAAAACCTGAAAACTAACTTTAAGTCTCATTTATCCCTTAGCTTGAGGCTACATTTATCATAAAAATAAAATTCCAGGCAAGCAATTGATCAAAACAATGAACATTGGCTCAAAATTGTTTGCTGTCTTAAAAATTTCATTACAGGCAATGTTCTGGAGACCAAGAATTCTAGGATTTAGTAACTAAATTGGGAAAAAAGATGTATTCTAGAAAAGGTTGTCAAAACGACCTTTTTTCTCCTAAATAAAAAGAAAGTTCCATCTTCTGCAAATATTGATATTCATTACAACATGTTCTGCTCAGTGATTTGTTTTAATAAATGGGATTACAACTTCAAGCCCAAAAAGACGTGTGTTGCCGTGTTGCATCAGCGAGGTGGCTGAGGATGTTCCTGACCTTGAAACACCGAGCACATGCCCTTGCAGAATTATCAAATGCCTCTGATTTCATTGTGAAACAGTGTGCTGTGAAAGCCTTTATGAAATACCTCTATACACACGGGACTATTGCTATAGGCACGTCCCCATCTGTCAGTTTTGGCTGAGATGGCAGATTCAGGGAAGAGCAGAAAGACCTTGTGCACCACAAGAAGCTGAGCAAAGGGACCTCAGTTGGGTTTGTATGTTCTCAGCCACTGATATTTAGGCACCCAAATTATCCACACCCCTGTGGGAATCACAAAATGTGGAGTGCACCCACCTTGTAGCTGGAATGTGACTGGAATTTGGGGCAGTGATTCCTCCATCTCTGAGCTGGGCAGGATATATGCAGTTTCATTATAAATTCTGCAGCAAACCTCCCTCCCATCCTTGTCCCCAGCAGTTGTCACTTGTGCATATAAATATCCAATCTATTCACTCTCCACTTGGGAACTGGAGAGATTTGTACTCGATTGTCTGAGAAGGGAGAGGGCACAACACAAGGATCTGACTTGCTAAGGGTGTGAGGGAGGTGTGGCTCTTCCCTAGAAATCAAAATACCTTCATGATCAAGAATTACTCTGAATGAGAGTCTGTAAGCTGTAACTCTTTAAGATCTGAATTTATAGAAGAACTTGAACCTGGGTATAAAGTAGTAACCCAGCACACTTTGTTTCCTTTCCCAGGAGCCAGCTGCATCAGAACTCAATTGGAAATGGGAATAAACTGAGTGGTAAATCCTGTGAACTCCAGTGTATTTCATAACTCATCCTTTTCTAACCATTTCAGGCCATGACCAGGACTGGAGATATTTGTACTACAGATTTGCAGGTGGATTTTGAAAACAGATGTTTGGGAACCTGCTCTTAAAAAGCTGTTCCAACACAAGTGATTGCACTGAGGAGCACATGGACCTGGGCAATGGGATCCTGAGGCTGGTGCTTTGCTACTGGAGGAAAATCAAGTTTGTAGCCATCAAGACAATAGGCAGTCCCCACATTACTGGGCAGGGGCTCTCAGTTCCTCTACAGAAGCTCCACGATTGTGAAGAAAAAAGTTGCAGGTATTCTGAGACAGAAGAGGGCTCAGAACATTGAGGATATTGTGGATGAACAAAACGCCACCACAGAATGAATTTCCAGTGCCTGCTGCTCGGTTATACAGCAACAAGGGATAAAATGAGTAAGATGTAAACAGTGTCAAGTGCATAAACATGAACCCCAAGTTATTTATAAGAAATCTCAAGGTCATTGTTGTCAGCTGTATTTGTGGTCCCAGCAAACTTTTATTTACCTTAAAAGTCAGGCTTTTTCTTAATGTACCAATTGCAGGTGCTGAGAGCAACAGGTAGAAATTCTGACTTACATTGCTAGAGAGGAGGGTCTCAGCTGGGCTAATACACCCTAATATTTCACCATCTAAATATTAGTTTCAGACTTGTGAGTAATTCCATCCATTTGCTTTCTATGTCAAACCAAACAATTTTCTATGCCTGTTTCAGTCATTCATTTTTCAGGGGATGTTCTGTGCTTCTCAGCTGGATGGATCTTTAGTCATGAACTTCCCCCTTCACATCTGGAGTTCTGTTTTGACCTACCAACAGATGCAGGGTTTGTGGATTTTTTTTTTTTTTTTTGTTAAATTTATGCTTTTTTTACCTCTTTTGGTCTTGCTTTAGTTATGTTTTGTTACTGGACTCGGTTGGCTTCTGAGTCTCAAATGAGTAGAGCTGAAGTAACACTGTGTGTGCGTGTGCTGTTACAGAACTGCCTCATTACATCCCATTCCTGCTCCGAGAGCAGTACAGGAAGCAATTGAGACATTCCCATGTGAAATCTGGTATAGACTATTGCATGGTTTTGGCAAAATTTCAGTAATGGGCCCTGCAACAACATCATGCTCTTATAGAGGCAGTCTAATAATGTATGACTGGGTTAAATATGAAAACACCAAAACAAACCAAAACCCACTGAAACCTTCCCAACCACATGATTTTTAAAGCTAAATATGTTGATGCTGTGCCAAAGAAGCTACTGAGAGACCACTTGGGTCTTTCACTCAGAGGAGAAATATATATTGGTTAGTGTGCAAAATGCATTCAAACACTACAGCTCTGCTTATGTTTGAATGGGAATTACTCCCTCTTTTTAGCCATTTGGTGGCTTTTCACTATTATGACTAGAAGTGAAAATAAAACTGTGTTTTCTTATCTGATGGCACAGACCTTTTCGTCATACCTTAATTTGTCTCCTGAGTCTGCGCTTCATTCACAACTTGTATGTTCAATTTAGCCGTGGGCTGAACCATCTAGGTTTTCTTTTTTAATAACTGCTATAAATTCTACCTAAAATGCCCTCATATGTATCATTATGTAGTGACTTGGCTTTTCCCTTTCACTTTTTCTTGAAAGTTATCTTTTAGCTGGGGCTTGGGACCTCTGCCTGTCATTGCCCTGCTGAAAAGACCATCTTTGATTTGCTAGATGATGCCTTCTCATGATAATTCAGTCATTTTTATATCAGGTTTATAAAACAAAACCACAGAAACCCAATACCCCACCCAAACTCAGAGAATTTTCTCTTCATTCTAATTTTCTCATTGGAACAATGCAGATAATTACAGATGCTCTAGGTGGTGTCAATGCAGATTGCTACCTGGCTTTGTTTTGTTTTTCTATTAAAAATATTTTACATTAAGGCAGAAAAAAACCAAACACCAATGAAAATGTAATTGAAATGAAGCAACACTTTTGAGAGCTATAGGAATAGCACCGAGCAGCTCATTGTGCTGTAACTAGCCAAAGCTTTAATGTAGTGTGCAGTTTTAAAGGAGCTTTATTGTAGTCCAGCACTTTCAGAACTTTGGAAAACAAAGATTTAAGGTGACGTTTCGTATAAATATAACATTTCTGCCTCTCCTTAGCCATGTCAGCAGTGGACAGCAGAAATGCAGCTGCAATTATAAGCTGCACTTGCACTTTTAGGAGTAAGAACACTGAGCCTCACCTTGGAAAAGCATCACCATGCTGGAGATGGCTCTTGCCTCCGATGAACTCAGAGGAAATGCTCTCCCACAGCCAACCTGAGAGGAGAGCAGGGTGGGAACTGCACACACAGCAAAGAGGCTCCCTGTGCAAAGACTGGAGTTTTGCATTTTGGACATCTGAGCTGTGTCCTAGTTTGTGACCCATCAGAGTCCAATGACAAGTCTTCAGACTGAAGAGCATCAAGAAAGACAAAGGTAAAGAAAGGAAAAGGTTGGAATTCAGTTTCACCCTTTAGCTGAGGGGACTAGAATACCCTGGGCAGTCTGTGGGAAGAGTATTTACACCACCTGAGCTGAGGTTTCTCTCACTCCATCGTTTGAAGCTGTTCCATTCTGAAGGTTTTTGAATTAACAGTGCAAATGTAGGAGAATTAGCTACTCACCTGGTTGATTACAGTGCAAATGTGAGACCAAAGTTCACCTCTGTGAAGGAGGGGTTTGAAAGCTCTTCCTCTGCCTGTGTCAGCCCCCTGGGAATTAGAACTCCTCTGTGGGGCTCCTTGTCCACCTGGTTGTCATTGCTGCACTCCTGTGGATCTGAATTCCCCCAAAGATAAATTTTGTGTATTTGTTAAATGCAAATAGAAACCCCAGTGAATCGTGAACATCGCAGGTAGACACATGATGTTGTCTTTCCATCCTTGATAAGATGATTCTCCAAGTCCTTGCACTTAAATCTGAATTGCTAGGGAGTTGTGTGTCTTTATGTCAACTGTCCTCAGACCCCCACTGTCACCTGAATGCTCGTGGGATTAAAAACCCACAGAGATAAAATGGCAGCAGAGACGAATTTCTTGAGGTATCCAAATGTCAGTGCATGCAGAGCCCTTCTCCATTTCCCTTGCAGGCTGCTCAATGCCATCTTCAGATGCTGAAAATCTCCCCTTACACGCAGCTCTCCTGCATCAGCACAGGGGGGCTGTGACTGTCCTCTTCTTTGATGAGCACAGGGATGGAGAGCATCGTGTCTGTGGTGGGGACAGGGAGTCAGGGTGCTGAGGAACACACTGGCTTTGTGGCATCTTGTCTCAAGAAGATAACAAACCAATTTGATATTTGCAAGCTGAGAATCCCAAGCTTGGCCAGGAGTAATACAAGTATCAACTTTTAATTTGCTGTGTTTTCAGATTTTTATTTTTTTTTTCTCTCTCTCACAGACAGAGACTTCTAGGCAAACACTTGAGGACATGTAAGAGAATTACACTTTCAATATTATAGTGCTCATTATTTTAATTAATGGCTGGGAGAAGTTGCTCTGAGACAATTTTTTAAACTTCCTGAAATGATCATTAATATTTGATGAGAGGAAGAACACTATCTCCTCAAGTAATGACTTGGTGTGTTATGAAACCATGTATCTGGCACAATTCTTGGGCAAACTGTGCTCATTTCTTTGACTCACACTGCTCCCAAGTGACTGGAACCTCCACTTAATGCTGTGTTTTCCACCTGCACAGTGCTAAGGCATTGCTTATTGTGTTTTAGCACCTTTTGGAAGAGGAAGCTGGCTGGTTTGAAACAACTACATCTAGATACAATTATCAAGATACACAAGGTCATTAAGAATCCCCCTGCAAGCTTGCAATGACAGCATTCCACTGCCCCTATTCCCTGTTCAGTTGAGGTTTCTTTATTTTTCTTTCTATTTTTTTTTTTAACTTTTCCCATTGCTCAGATGGTCCTGCATGGAGCTCTCTCAGTCCTCCAATATCTGCTTAAGTGTTTCATTTTTATCAGGTGTTCCATCGTCTGTTCCCTTCTCTGCATTCTTTGCTACCTGTTGAACCAGCTTGCTTAGCACCTCTTCTTTGAATTTCTACCCTTTTTCTATAATGCATAATTCATTTTCTGTTGGTTTTCTTTTAAACCCGTAAACCAAACCAAACCAAACAAACAAAAAACCACAAACAAGTACCCCCAAATAAAGCAAAAAACCACCCAAAGAGACAAAATAAACAAGCATTTTGTTGGTGGGTTAGGCAGCACAACCTAATAAAGAGAATAGCTGATTTCAGTGATCACTTGTGGGGAAAAAAGCAGGCATGGACCAGGGGCATAAAATCTCCCTTAACTTTGGCAGCTGAACTTGGCTTAAGGGATGGTGAAGAGAGAAAAGCATAAACTGAACATACTTGTATCATCTGAGCAAGAGAAATACTCATGCCCCAAATTAATGATCAAGGAAAGCAGTGAGGGTTTTTTGGATTCAAGGGGGTGTCTGGATACCCAGTGGAGAGAACCTGGAAAAGGTATCCAGTTAAGGATATTAATAAATCCAGTGAAGCTGGGCATCCAAATTCAGTGTACCCAGAATCTTTAACTGTTTTCAAAAGAAATCTGAGTGTACCTTGTTATTTTCAGTATTTCCTATTCATTCAGGTTTTTCAAAATAAACCTTCATTTTCAATTCATCAGAGTTCACAAAGGCAAAAATAAAGAAAAATATTAATTTATTGTTCTGTTTTAATGACAAGATTTCTTTGTTCGTCTGAAAAACACAAGTGACTGTACCAGATAAAAGGCATTAACTTCAGAATACCTGAAAATTATTGCAAGAATGATCTTTAATAATCCTACAAGTTATTTTGAATTAATAAGTTATGGTTGGCGTTTTGCTACAGTGTTGGTCCCAGTGGACATAATTAATAGTGAAGTTGGTTTTCATTTTTAACAAGACTATTTTCTAGTGCCCCTGAAAGTGAGGGCATTTTTTTCTAATTAATAATTCTCTCTGTTTGAAAAAAAAAAATAAAATCATATCCAGCTCTAATAATGACCACATTCTTTGCATGACTGGAAGGCAGCAGCTAAGCACACTGTGAAGTCCTTCCTCAAAAACACAATGCTGGCTGAGATTCTAGGCTGGTATAACAGGCATAACTTCATTAAGTTCAGGGGAATGATGTTTGCCTGCTGTAGTCTGGAGATGGCCTTTATTATCGGCTGAGATATTAAATAGAGCTGTAAGCCGCTGACTTTGTTGCTTTTGAAGAGTGTTGATAGCTTTTGGATGCAGTGTAAACAAGGATGGGGCAGGCTGTCAATTTAGCATTGTCCAGTGGCACCGTGTCCCCAGAGGGGCGTTGTGATGAAGCATCATCGGGGTCTTTTGTTGGGTGACACGGTCCAGCTGAGGCACAGATTCATTCTGCTAATTATGTGAACAAGGAAACTGCGGTGGGCGAGACAAAAGAGTATTTTTCTTCCATTAAAAACCTCTCACTAAAATGTTCTTTTAGGACTGTGGTTCTCTCAGCACTTTAAAAAGGACTGTTTGTTCTCGTTGGGGTTTTGAAAAGCAATGTAAGACAAAAGCTAAGGGAGACACCTCCTCCTGTCCCATCCCATCCAAGGGGTACATTTACACTGCCTGTGTAAATCAAGGACAGGATACCCAGCTGTCCTTCCTTGGCGTGGCTTTACTTACCTTTACAAATTTATTCTTTTTGTGAGAGGAGTTAAAAAAAGAGAGTTGAATAAGTTTGGTGAGGAGAGAAACAAAACCTTTGCCTTGCCTTGATCCAATTCCCATTTAAAAGAAACTTATGACTGATTTTTTTTCCCCCTCAGATTCCTTGGTATTGAATGTTTTCTGCCCTGTGTGCCTGAGGTGTAAGAGGGGTTATGTTTAATGAGTGCCTGAAGTTCTGGCACCACCCTGGGCTAGCAGAAATCTCCTGGCAGACCTGGGCAGGGTCACTGTGGTCTCTCGAGGCTGTGTGTTCACCATGCTGCAACCACAGAGGGAAAAGCACTGGGTGTTCTGGAAAGCTTCTCCCTGGGAGAGTGCCATTTGAGTTTGGAAATGGCAGCTTCAGTAGCCCTGAAAGAGCCTGTAATTGAGTGGTTTCCAGACTAATGTGACAGGCTTAAGAAATATGAAAAGACTGATGCATTTTGAGCAAATCATTCTGAGAATTATCAGACTGACTGGTTACTTGAAGCTAACTTTATTCAAAGCCCTGGCAGTTCTCCCAGCATCAGTACCCACCCTCCTGGCCAGGCAGTGTCCCCTCGTGCAGCACTGCAGCAGGACACCACACAGCACATGGAGCTGTCACTGGAAAGAGATGTGAATTCTATGCAATTGTCCCTGCTACCAGTTTATAACATAATAGCCTGATACATAACCCATTGCTCTGAGTCTCTCCTTTGGCTGTAATGGATTTTTGATCAGTCCCCAAAAAAGAAAGACAGAAAGATGAGAGGAAGGAACAAAACATGAAAAGCAAGGGAGTCTAAAGGTAACAAAAGAGTCCCTGCTGAGGTCTGAGCATTGAACTGTAGAAAACCCTCACCGAGGATCCTGCATGAGCTCACAACTGAAAAATATTTACTGAGTACATTTAACCAAATGGATTTAAGTAAACAGAACCCATTTGCAAAACGTCTACAACTATTGGGGAAATTGAGCTCATTGTTTGTATGGTTGTCTCTGCAATCAAACTGTAATCATGTGTAAACTGTGAGCAACCATGTGCAGTTCATATGCAATTATTTACAAACTGGTTTTCTGAAATCCAATTGTATTACCAGTGGTAATGAACTTCAGCGTGTAATAGTTTGGGCTTTTTTTTCCAACATCTTTAAAATGCTTCAGTGCCTTTCTTCTTATTTCAAGCCCTTCTGAATTTAAAAATGTGTTCATATATACCACACATTTCAGGACTACCTTTCCTTTAGTGATGAAGTTCATGCCACAGAATGCAGTGCCTTGCCATCAGCTGTGTTTGCCATGCACACTTGATCACTTCAGCTCCAGCTCTAACCTGGGCTTTGTGCTCTAATTCAGAAAAGCAACTCTGGGCTGACAAAACAGTGAGAGGGTTTAAGCTATGCTACTTTCTTTTTAAGGCTGCTAAAAGGTGTTTGTTGTTTGCCTCCTCACCAATCCATAAGCTTTTGAACCTTGAACAGAAAGCCAGCACGGCTTTGCAGGTGCTGAGAAATGAAAAATAGCATTCATGCAATTCCTCTTAAAACTCCTCTTTCTACTTTCTCTGGGAAGCAAGTCCCAAAAACTTCATGGGGTTGTGAAGCCATGTGAAAGTTTCACTGACATACTTTTGAGAGAACCTCATTAGTCTTCTCTTTACTGCTCACAGCACAAAAGTGCTTACAGCTTTTGTGCCATGTCACCACAGTAATGTGTCTCCAGCCCACAGACAGGTAACAATGCTCTGTGATGGAGCTTCTTCATGGTTTCCCCACACCTCATAAAAAAAAAGAGCAAAATTCACAGCCTTATGTCACAGTATCATGATTTTCACTGGCATTTTGTGTACTGTAGATCAGAAACTGATAGGCAGGTGTTGCAGTCATAATTTTTGGAAAGGATGATCCTACAGGCATGAATTCTGAGGTTCCTTCAGACTCTGCCTTCTGTAAGCTGCTGAAGCTACATCAGTGAGCTTTTCCCTTCTCTCACAACCACCACTTTGTGTTTGTTTGGAGCAAACACTCCAAAGATGTAAGAAAATAAGCAGCTTTTTTTCCCCCACAAGAAACAACCAACTGTCGAGTTCTACAAAGAACTATTTTCCCCATCCTGGGGATAACCATCTCCACTCAGAGGAATTAGCAGAAGAGATCCTGAGGACATGCAGAGGAAGATGGGAAAAAATATGCTAAAGCAGAGTCTGAGAAAATACTGGTAAATGTTACATGTGAAAAAGGAGCCAAACCCACCCTGTTATTAGAAAATTTAGTAGAAAAAGCTATGCCTAGTCTGAACTTCCTCATTTAAATAGTAGTTTCTTTCCTTTCATGAGTCACAGAATCACAGAATATGCTGAGTTGGAAGGGACCCACAAGGATTGTTGAGTGTAAAAGTTCATTCAGATTCTTCCTGAAAAAAAATTCTGTCTGATATGTCTTCAAAGAAAAATGCCACAGGACAATAGTCTGCTGCTAGGGGAAAAATGTCAAGGTGAACTCTGGCCATACATCATCTCTAAATGCTGAGGCACAAGGACTTCGAGGGGGAAGGTATTTATCATGGGATATTGTTCTATTACAATGACTCTATATTTCTGTGCTGCCAGGTGATTGATGCATGCTGTGTGTGATCATTCTCCTCGTGCACCCCCACGTCAATTGGGCACTGTGGTGTTGTTAAGCAGCTGCATTTGGATCAGGCTGGTGTTGGCCACGGCCAAGCTGAGAACAGCACGTCACCCAAGAGCCACTGCACGGGCTCAGCATTGATGCATGAAGGGGCAGGACAGAACTGCTGCTTTATCCATCACACTGCTCGAGCAGCTTTGCTAAAAGCTTGTGATGGAGATTATTTGCCATCGTGGGTGGGCAGCTTGTGTCTAACACAGAAAACAATGTACATGGAGTACCTGCAATGGGAGCAAAGGGTGAGCTTCCTTTGAGGGGGTGTGAGGAGTGCTCTGGAGTCCATCATCAGCCAGGAGTTGGGTTCCAGCCCTGCCTCTCCTCTGAGCACAGCACAGCACAATCCTGGTCCCTAAGAGACACCAGTAGAGCAGTGTGACATGGATGGAGCAGTATTTATTGTCACAGTCAGGTGCTAATGTGTTTCATGGGTCGTTTGGGGGAGATTTTTTGGAGGGGGATAGGCTTATACCCTGCTTGGTCAGAAATTAAGATAGAGTTAAACTGGACTATCTCCATGGCTCAGGTGCCCCCTGAGAGCCAGAGAGTGTTAGTGTGAGCTCCTAGTCAGTCTGTGAATTCTCAGGGATGTCAATAAGGATGATCATGCAAATAGCCCAATAAGCTACTTAGATAAATAAGCTTTCCTTCATTATGAAGTAGGGAAAAAAAATCTAGCTAAAAAGAACTTGTAGAAACCTCATTTTTTAAAAAGGGAATAGGCTATTTTTTTCATGATCAAGCATGATGAAGAGATCCTCATTTGTGTGTGTGAGTACATTTATTCTTGTCTTTGTGTGCTTACTAGTCAAAGAATTAGTTGCAAACCAGAGTTTGTACTGAACTTCTGTCATGCTTTTGCTAGTACCCACAAATTTATCAAGAAAACACATTTATTTCAGGTACTCATTGATACATTAATGACTTAACATTAATGTTAGATAATGCCAAAATTTAATAGTACACAGGTATTTTCATGAATATATGGGAGATTATGTAAATATGGTTAAGATTCTTCAGGTAGATTGGAATCAACTACATACAGTTGTAGAAATATCTCTACTTCTTAGGTTTTATTCACTAGGCTGCAACTGTTACCTAATACAGGTTTTTCACAACTTTGGTACTTTGGAAAGGGAAATCTTAAAAGTTTTTGACCTTCCCAAGGTGTCATTGGTTGAGATTTGGGACTTCAGATAAAAATGCTGCCTGCACACTTTTGGGGGATGGTGGAAGAATCACCGAAGAAAAATTGCACATGCAATAGAGCACAGCTGAAATTTAATTTGAAGGAAATCTTACTCCCTCCTCCTTGCATCAGCTTCTCTGAGTTTTTACTTTGAACCATATTGGAATTGCTAATTGTTCCCCCCCAGCAGAGAATTCCCTGCTCCACTGAGCACTGCAGACACAGCTCTGGAGGCATTGCCTGACTGGACAATCTGGCGTGCAGAGGGAACACATCCATGGCATCCTTATTTAAGACAGGGAAGAATCCCTTCCTTGCTGGAAGTCGGAGACTTTTTTTGGCTGGTCCTGTATATATGTAGAGTGGTTTAGCTGCCATATAATTTCCTTCTGGCAAACAGTCACAGAGAGGAACTTTTCAGGGAACTACCCTGTGGTTCCCCAAAGCCACTTAGCAGGGAGTACAAGCGAGGGTGAAATGTTTCTTTGCCTTTGTTGCTCCCACTGTAGTTCAAGTCAGGACCAACTACGCTTTTGCCTGGTGTAAAAATCGTGCTCTGACTACCAGAAAACTGCAATGGGTGTATTTCATTCCATTTAGAAGTGACCTTGCTAGAGAGGGCTTGAAATCTATCAAAATATGCATTTCTATCATCCTTAAGAGATACTGCTCTTAAATAATTTGATTGTAATGGAGATAATAGGAAAATGATTTGAATCTTTGCTTTTGCACAGGTATGTTTGACTATTATTCTGCCTTTCTACGTCAAGAACTCATTCCAAAGTAATATGTGGAATGGATTGTTCAGGAAACAAGGTCAGTTTGTTCTATTTCAACAACATATTCAGACAGCTACGCTGCTGTGACTTCTGCAATACTGCTTTAGTTCCATTACAAGGAAGGAGCTAATGAATTTAGGTCAGGGTTTTTTATAGGTAGTTTAGATCAGACATAGCTTTGCATTACTGACTTGCTGCAAGGTGCTACCAAAAGGGGGGTTGTTGTTCTCCAGCCTTACCTTTAAGCCACATCACTGTAATCAGGGGAATTCCCTATCTATGGAATCAAGTACAAGTGCATGAAGCTGCAAGAACTTTTGGTTTAGGGTTGGTTGTCCCTTAGACATAATTCTGGAAACTGGGACTATCCTTTTGGCTGCAGGCCACAGCTGTAGAGGATTAAGAAATAATGAAATGTGTCAATTTGTTCTGCCAGAACATTTCAGAGCGGCTTTGGGTGCAAATTCACATCCTCCTTGTTTATTTCTGCTTTGTTAGTGGAAGTCTTTTAGTGTGATAAAGCACATGAGACGCTGGTCCTTGGGTCAGGCTGAAGATTTCAGTGAGATCCATTAGGTAGCTTCATATTTCTCATCTTGTTTTCTCATTGTCTCACACAGAGATGTCGAACTTCCACCTTCCTAAAAGAAGGCCATTCTCGTCCTACTGTTTGCTTCCTATATCTTTGCACAACACGTTTTCAGTCCCACTGGGCTGGCACCAATTTCAAGAATATGTTACTTACATTCTTTTTTGGTTGTTTTTGTTTGGTTGGGTTTTTTCCCCTGTTTTACCACATGCTCTCTCAGGAATTTTCAAGCTTGCAAGACTATGAAACTAAAAAAAATGAAAAAGATTGGGAGTTTTAGGCTGCATCAAACGTACTTTTCATGGCTGATGCTCTCTGAAAGTCATGCACAATCAGGCTGCAGACAGTGCTCAAATATATCTGGAGTCAGTATTACATGGCTGACTCCATTATCAGCTGTTACAGTCCCAGGGTGGGCAAAGCAGGCCACAACTTTTTGCTCATGCAGACATCTCAAAATGTTGCCTATTGTTGGATTTCATTTAAATCACACTATGGAAGAACAGGCAGCCCGGAAAAATAGATTTGTTTTATCTGTTGGCAAGTTACAATTTTGTTGATTTCTCTGGGAACTTTTGACCCACTGTTCCTGCTCCTCTTGCCAGAAGAGGATGAGTGCTCTTGTGTTGTCATTTTCTAGACCATTACACCAGAAGTCAAGAGGAATGTGGGGAGGAGTAAATCTTGCTTTCCCATTGGAATAGAGGCGATGATTCAGACCACTTTGCAAACTCAAGAGTTGTTTTTAAAGGGCAGGACAACATTTGTATTGTTGCAATGGTTGGGGTGAGAATTCACTTACTCATGGAGAGGTGTTCAGCAGAGTGAGGTTTGACCCTCAGCATCTGAGTTGGCTACTCGGAATTTAGATGACCAAAGCAGAGCACTGCTTTTCTCCTGAGTCCCTATTTCCAGTAGAATCTGTGGTATGCTTGAAAGGTAAATAAACCACATTTTGTGCATGTTAAAGAACACGACAGGGGTGGGCTCTTCTAGAGTGTGAAAGATGTAGGTGCACACTGCTGAGGGGAGTCCCTGGGGTGAAGCTCCCCCTGAGAACAAGCACACAGCCAATGTCCCCTGGGCTGGCTGCAGGGGTGCCTCTAGAAACAAGACCTTGCATCACAGGCTCATTGAATGGTTCAGGTAAAAAGAGACCTCGGGGGGCCATCTTCTCCCACCCCACTGCTCTTTGGGAAGAACCTGGCTCCACCTTCTTTACACCCTCCCTTTAGATCTTTATGTACATTGATGGGATCTGCCAGCCCAACTCTCTCAGCCTTTTCTCCTATGGGAGGGACTCCAGTCCCTGAATCACCTTGGTTGTTCAGCACCCTCTTCAGTAGCTCTGTATCTCCCTTCTTCTGGAGAGCCCAGGACTGCATACTGGATTTCTGTGTTTAATTCCCATTTTAAAACCTGTTATGAAAGTTTCCTCCCTGCCTCCCCCTCAGGCACACACACATATCCTGTTTTCAGGAAAAAAAACTAATGGAAAATGGTCAACGAGGCCAATGCTTCCATGTGTTTGTTGTGGGGGGTTGGAAACAAGAGTCCAAACTGATTTTACCTTGAGCTCTGGATTTTATAAATAAAGAACAGGCACTGATCTCTTCTCTCTGGTGAGCAGTGACAGGACCTGAGGCTGCCAGAACTCCAGGAGCGTTTGGATGATCCTCTCAGGGACAGGATGGGATTGTTGGGGTGACTGTGCAGGGCTTGGAGCTGCACTGGGTGGTCCTTGTGTGTCCCTTCCAACTCAGCACCTTCTGTGATTCTGTTTCTATGAAAAGAAAGTTATACAATGGCAAACATCCCAATTTTTACAAAACCTGTGCCCCTGTTAGAAGGGAATTCTTGAAAATTGAATAAGCATTAAATGTTATAGCAGATCAGTTTGAATCAATACAAAAAGGCTCATGGATTGAGTAGAATGACTACCTCCAGCTTTTTGGTCAGAGTACAGGAATGCTTTTTCCATCTGACTTTGGGAAAAAAATCCTCTTTAAACCCCCCAATGGTGTCTTCAACAGACAATAACTAATTTTGTGGAATGAAAAATCATTGTAATGCAATTGACCTTTCCCATAGCAAAAGGTTCAATCACTTCCACCTGTCACAATCTCTTCATAGGATTTTAGTTAATGGTGAAAAATATTTCCTCCCCATGTCAATGAGTTATTGAGAATCCCAAATACCTGAGTGCTTCATAACATTCTGGCAGTACAAAAAGAAGGAAAAAAAATAAAAATAAATAATTTTTTTAAAAAAAGAACCTTCTGAGATCAGGACAGATTTCCTGGGGAAAAAATCTGGAAATCAGCAGAATGTCTATCCTCTCCCAGCTGATTTTGAAGCCAGAAAATAATGACAAGTCATCAGTCTTCCTCAGCAGGCCAGGAACTGATGAATCCAGCTTTCCAAAGAGCAGCTTTGCAGCAACATGGCCACATCCTTTCAGAGAGCTGTGTGAATTACACATATACGAAAACGCCTTATTCTTTCTTTGCCACCCACGTCCTAAAACTGCTGGTGTTAGCAGGGGGAGTAACCACAGTGCTGCCAAGGAGCTGCAGGCAGATCTGCCTTCAACACTCAGCTGCTCAGATCCTCCCTAGATCCTGTTGCCTTTTAAGCAACCCGTGTTTTCTCTGGAGGGAAGGCTCATGTTCAAGGAGAGCTCCATCCCACCCTCCTCTCGCGCAGCCGACGGGCTGAGCGTGAGCCCAGAGCTCAGTTGGCCACAGAGCCTGAGCGTGGCAATCACTGCTCCCAGCCCACTCTGCAGGGCTGGCTGGGCACCCCGGAGCAGGAGGAAGCTGCAGGGTTGCACTGGCTCCTCCAACACTCCAGGCAAGAGCGTTTCTCACAGAGTTCTGGGGTTGTGCCGTGCTACTTCTGTGGATGCTGCAGTGGAAATGCCACGAGCTGCCTGCACTGTTGTGCTCTTGGGTGTTGACATTAAATGGCAAATGCAATCTCTCCCTTGCTTACATTTCTGCTCCTGCAGAGCACAGCATATGACTTATGGTTATTTTAATATCAGATGCTGCTGCCCGGCTTGCTGCTACTTCATTATCCTTGTGTTTAAGCTGGGATCACTTCAACTTTCATAGCTGCTCACCAACATCAGCCCAATAAGAGTTCTTACAGTTGTCACCTACACAAGTACAAATATATTTCCAAACTCCTGCCATATGCACTGAACATTGCCCCCATATGAAAGCCCAGCAGTGATAAAACTCTCTGCTTTCAGGTGTGGCTGGGGGGTTCACTGCTCCCTCATTAGCCCTGCTAATACCCTCTGTCCTCCACTTCAGGCACCTTGCAGCAGGCTCAGCCAGTGGCTGTGCACTGCTTTTGTACCTGTGCCTGCAAAAGTCAAGCTGGTAGTGTAAGGAGACAGCGAGGAGGGCTCAGTTCAGCCCCAATTTTAGTTATTGAGCAAATAGCAGCAGTGCTGCCAGCCTTCATTACATCGAGAGACAGATGGTCTGGACTCAGAGACCAGCAATTAATGTACAATGTGTTCTTTGTTGGCACTTACCACAAAGGGGGTTTTTGGTGTGTATAAACTGTCTCATTCTTAAAACTTATTTTGTTTTGTGACTCCAGTGCCTATATGGAGCTGGAGGGAAATAATAAATCCATGGAGGCATGAAGTGGAGGAGGTGTTCTCTTTCTCTCAGCTTTCATTCAACATTGTAGTGATTGAACATAATTTTTATGTTTTGAAATACTCCTTGTTTTCACAGTCAATTCTCCCCAGTGTATCTTCTGCATTAAAATGAGTTGTTTGCCCTCTAGTATTCCTGTTAAATTGGGAATTTTATAATTCCCATCAGGAAAAAAATATTTCTCCTTCCTGCATAAGAAGGAGGAATTTAAGACATTGGAGTCCACGTATGCATTTGGTCCAGATGTTTCCCTGGGTGGGAATCACTGAAGTTTTGTACTCCACTAACTTTAATCATTATTTTTTTTCATTATTTTTATTCTCCAGCTCTATTATCAGACCCCTCATCCAATCACTAACTAGAATCCAATGTAAAATGAGCCAGATGTGTGACCCAAAGCCATGCCTGGCTCCTTGAACATGCCTCAGGTATTTTATATCCCAAATACAAGCTCTTTGGGTTAGAGCTGTGTCATTCCACATATCATTCCCGAGCTTGCAAATCAGAAGACTCCAACTTTTCAGGATTCCTGTTAAAGCCAGAATGCCTGTGGAGGTAAATCAGCACATGTCTCTCTGTTGGGGTTTTTGTTGCCAGATTTGGGCTATAATTTGAAGCAGAGGTGATGATCTGCAAAGCTTTTTTTTTTTTTCTTTTTTTTTTTTTAATTTTAATACTCCTGCCTCATTTTCTTGATACTATCAATTCTTTCAGTGAAGATGGAAGTTTTTTTAGCTCTGCCTTTGAGGTATTTGGGAACTTATTTGATCAAGATGGCAAGCCTCAGATGCCGAGGACATAAATATGTGATCATGTAATCAGAGTCTACATCATGAGCAAGAGATGAGATAATGTTCTGGGATTAATTTTCTGAGATCTATCCCTCCAACCTTTTTTGTATTCTTTTTTCACTTTTAAAATTGAATTTTACATATGCAGTGGAGAAAGCTGGGCAGATAAAAGACTGGACTGTAATTATGAACTCTTATAGATAAAAGTCCAGCTTTCCATTCAATAAGGCAATTTTTTCTTGGGAAAATTCTTTAACATCACAGGTAGGTGCTGTTTATTTTCTACTACACTTATTTTTACACTGTTTTTTGTAGGAAAAACACTGTTAATACCACTAGGAATAGTTCTTGTTTAAACATTCTTGGTGCAGTCCTCAGATCAGATGTTACCCTGGGAATGTTCTTCCCTACTATTGGGCATCTTGGCACCACAACTCTCCACTATCAGTCTGTGCCTGGTCTTTCTAAACTACTGTGATTGTTGTGTAATAAAGAGAGAAATAAGTATTCATTGCTGGCACATGCTGCTGATATGGCTTTTCCTGACATTGCCTGTGTCTTCTAAGATTCTCTGTGCGTGTTTATTCTTTGTGGTGGTTTTGTTTGTTTATTTTTGATTTGGGGTTTTGTTTGGTTGGGGTTTTAGTTTGCTTTGTTTTGTTTTTTTTAATAACATTTCAATAAATTCTCAGCTTTTTTTAGGTATTCTTTAGAAACAGAAATGTGCTCAAGTGCCAGACATATCTTACTATAGTGGTGCTCTTCAGCTTATGTCACACCGTTCATTGTTTCATGGAAGAGATGCATTTTGTGTCTAGAAAATGTTTCTTATAATTATTTTTTTTATCCCCTCTAGCCCTTTCCCCAGAATTGCTTCATTCAGAACCACAACTCTTAAGCTTCTAAGAAATCATATACATTTCCTTGAATAATACAATTTCCCACTTACTTTCTCCCTTGCTGGCTTGTTTTGTAGCAGCCTGAAATAAGAGCCAACAGCACGTGAATTACCTGGGTCGAGGTGCTCTCTTCACCCAGCAGCACATTCCCTCCATCCCTCCCCTGCACACACAGGGAACAGCAACTCCACAGCTTCTTGGGATCCTCCTCATGCTCAGGATGCAGTTCTCTGTGAGCACTAATGGATTAACCAGTCCTGCCACAGCCTCACATGAACATTCTCCACCCTTTGGACATGGAGAAAAAGAAGACAAAGGAGATATAGCTAAGCTATCCTCCCAGATTCCTCAGGGAAAGTGATATTTGTCTCCTCTTCTACATTATGCAAGTCTTTGTGGTTCTGTGCTGCTTAAAATAGAACTTCAGGACTGTGGTAATTTATGGTGATCTGCAGTGAAGCCCTCTAGGACTGAGATTATCTACAAGGTCTCAAAGACATCTCTTGGGCTTCCTGCGTATGGAATAGAAAATACCTGGTTTGGGACTAAATTACATTTATGAGCAGTAACTCTAATTTAAAGTACTTACTGCCAGTCCAGAATCCCAAACCCATGGAAATATTAATTTATTAATTACACTGTAGAATCCTCTTCAAATATTTGGGAAATGAGAAGTTTTTTTCTCTGCAGAATGAGCCCTTAAGTACCTTTATTAGAACTAGGTAGCAAGAAATTGAATAGGAAGTGCCCTCTCCCCTCTGATAACTCTTGAGGCAATAGCCTGTCTTTAACCTTTTGATCTTCAGTCCACTCTACTCGGGGATTTTGAGAATGAATCACAGCCTGATTTCAGTGTTTAAAACATCTGGATTTACTCTGTATAAAGGAGGTAGAAATTGTCATTGGAGTAGTTTATTCCCAAAAAGCAAAGCAAGATGCCCAATGTGGAGTTTCCACCCCATTCTCTTGGTAAAGGGGGTTATTCCCAGTGTCACAGAGCTTTGTCAGAGCAGCAGGAACTTGCTAAGCCTGATTTGAGTGGATATGATGGGAGCAGCCAAACTGGGAATGCCAGGGAGCACCTAGGGGTTTGTATATAATGTGAACCCACATTGTTAATATGGGATGAGTAGGGATTTACAGGTTAAATTGCTCTTCTTCTTGAGTTTATTGAGTTTTCTGTGAACAATGAAATAAACTTGAAATGAAACTGCTCAGTGGCTCCTGCTTGTCCTTCTCCCTTCCCTTGCAGGTGATTTGCAGTTACTATCTGTTATTACTTATATTAATTACTGATGATCACCACTTTCTTCTTGTGTTCTTCCAACACTATCTGACAAAACCCAAACCCAGACTGACTTAATGATTTCATATTAGGATCCAAACTCTCTTTTTCTGCCTAGGGCAGGCAGCAAAGAACTAGATCTCTTTAGATTATCTGGATGAGTGAGAATCACTTTCTCATTACAGACTAATTTACTATGCTGGAATCTCAGTACACTCTATTTTACTACCAGTGCTTTATGTAGTAGTTGGCAGGAGCATTAACTCAGCTGTTGCCACTTGGAGTGTCTTCTCATTGCAAAAGGCAGTAATTCAGGGCTGGGAGCTGAGCTCAGCTCTGTGTCCTGGGATGCTGCAGCCCCAGCCATGGGAGCTGAGTGAGGAACCTTCAGTGTGTTTGCTTTGTCATGCAGGAAACATCTGCTGAAATAGCATTTCCCATGTTTAGAATAAAAAAGCTCGTTGTGCAGTGTCTTTACTTTTATTCAGGTGAAAAAATTCAAGGCCACTGTTTTCTACTCTGTATTTTCGCTATACAAAGTGTGAGGCCCAAACTTGGACATCTGTAATTTTTTTTAAGAAAATAATGAATGAAGAGAGTATTGAGTCTTCCTTTGCACAAGAAAGGACAACTTTGCCATTGATTTAAAGCCTGCTGCATAAATACATAAAATTGGCTTTTTAAACTGTTTTAAATCATCACCATACCATCAGACAAGGGTTTATGATTGGCTTTATCTCCAGCTTGGAAGCCATTGCCAGCAGAGCTGGCTGTCGTGATCTTTCATTTGCTGCAACTCTCCTTGTTTGAAAAAACGTGTATTCCTACAAAAACACAGTATAAGGCAAAGCTAGTTCTTCCCAACCACAACGTAGCTCCATTTTATTTTGCTTGACTGATGTGGTGAAGCTGCCTGAGCCTAGATGGGAGTGAGTAAGTGCAAACTGCAACCAATACCTGCTTGACTGCAGCCTTGTTTTCCAGTCTGGGCAGTGAGGAAGACTTCTCCCACCTCCCACGTGTGGTGCCAGGGGACCCAGGAAGGAATGAAATTCCCACAACTCACTCCTAAAGTAATTGCTTTGGTCTAAGCTGATTTAGGTGGCAGACAAAATGTACCATGGCCTTCCCTCTCTTTAAAGTACAGAAATTCTGTAATAGGATCTCTTTAATTTTAGGAGAATCCCAACCTGAATCTGCGTGAGAAAGGCAAGCTTTCTAAGGCTTTGTTTCTGGGTCTCTCTTGCAGTTTAGTTTCACTGGATCCCCTTTGCCAAAGGCAAAGCCATGGTGGGTGCAAAAGATGGGAAGGGGAGGAGAAAGGTCCTGCAGGGATGAGATGAGGTAACCACAAGGATGAGAAACAGTGGAAATTTTTAGCAGTGTCTTAAAATGCCTGATCATCAATAAGGGAGAGGGCATATCTAACAGGTTTTAATGCTTTGGAAATGTCAAATAACAATGATACCTTAAAACAATACGAGTGTTTAAATTTGGGTGGCATTTTAAAGAAGGTACCTTTGCAGTTTTATTGCAGGATGTAATGTGCAATTGTTAAAACATCATCAAACTGATCGCTTTATTTGATTTAAAATGTCATATTCAGTACAGTGCTTTTCACTCATTAACATTAAACTCAGGGAACCATATGTTAAAACAATCTTGGCTATTGAATGAGTACACTCAGTTAAATAATAAGAGCAGAAAAAATGTGAGACTTTCTACTAAGCATTTTTATCCCCATTTTTAAAATCCTTTAAAATTCATTAGGACGGACCTAATCCTGCAAATGGTAAATCATTCTATTTATAGATTGCATGGCATTTTGATATTAAAATGCATAAAATCTGCCAATAGTTTAGAAATGAAGCATCAGCAAAGAGGATTATTGGTCTACCTAAATAATAATACAACCATTAAGAGGATAACATTTTCCAATTGCAATTACATGCCTTAATTTTAAAGAAGCTATCATTTACAATAATTTGGCAGATTCAGTCCATATTTCTTTCACAAATTTATTTCTTCATTATGCCTCAAAACAAATTTATGGTGCATTTATGTTTGTGAAGATAATTTGCTTAGTTTATTGTGAATGGAAATCAGTAATTACATACAATCTCATTTTCTACAGACATAAAGTTAATTCATGGTAGTAATTTTACACAGAATATTAGCCTGTGTTAGTTATGATGAAAATGTTACTGTGGCAAATGCTCTGTTACTGTATAATTTCCTTGAACTTGGTGAAAAGGAAATAGTGACTTAGTAAAAAACATTTAAGTCATTGATTTTGTGATAATTCGGGGTGATTCTGAAGGTATATTAATGATTATGGGAAAAATCCTTATCTGGCCCTAAAATCAGAACTTCTTTTGTGAGTGGGGAATGGAAGCTTCTTAAAGGAAAAACAAACATTTCAAGAAGTCTAGCAGCTTATATTCACTGCCAGATTCTGGAAGTAAGTCTTTGATGCTGGTGATGAATGCAACGGATCCCATTCTTGATGGAATTTAAATGGAATTCCTTGATTTAGAGATCTAAAATGGCCAAAGCTAAATGAGATATCTGGAGGCAACGATTTTATATTAACATTCAAGACAATTTTTTTGTTGTAACCAGTCTTTTCAAGAACGGGATGTCTGAGCCTTTTGTGGCAGATATTAAAAGAACATATATTAAATGGAAAAAAGGAAAAAAAGGGATGTCTTATTTTGCTAATATCCTGGATATTTGCCCAGGACCATGTCCAGTGTACACCTAAATGTTTTGCTCTGGACATTTGAGTTTGCAGCACTTTCCTACAGTTCTTTGATGGATGTTCCACCTGAGCCAGGGTGAGGGAAAACCAAATTACTCACTTTCTCCCCCCACCCATCCCACCCCAAGAAAAACTGCTGAAACACAAACATTTCTCAGGGGAGGAGGAAACAGCAAAGGATGAAGTGGTTTCTTTGACAGCATTGCAGAGCTCTCTGCACTGATGGCCTTTGGGTGTCGTGGTGTCCAGTGGCAGAACTTTGAGGTCCTGTGAGAAAGCCAAGCTGTCATTTACCCTACACTGAAGGGAGAAAAAAAAAAACCTCATTAAGCTGCTTGAGAATCCTAATTTCCTTGGTTTTCTGAAACAGTTAAATAAAGATAATTTGCTATTTTGAAACACACTTCCTTGGGGATTGGGTAATCGCAATCCTCCAAATATGATGTTACAAGGAGCGTGTGCACTCCCAGCTGAACAGAAGGAACACAAATCTGTAATTAGCCCTTATATCACAAAATGTATAAAAATGTTATACACTGTAAAATATCTGCCATCTCATTAAAAGTAAATGAGGTTTGGAAAACTCTGGATGTTTAGAATAAGATTATTACCAAAGTGTTTGTGCTGTTAAGAACAAATAAGTTCTGGGATTTTTTAAAGGAATTTCAGATCTCAAGGACTATTGTAGGTATTGCTGTGTGTAATCCATAAATTGCTATTGCAAAGGATTAATGGAAGTATTTGAATATTTAGACTGAACTTGCATTTAAAATGAAGCACATGAAGCTCTAATGGCTTTTGAAAAAGTTGATTTTCAGGTTTTTGGTTGATGTTATATTCTGACCCAAAGTAGTGTTATCAAAAATAACAAATTCCAAAGTGAGGAGTTAATTTGAATCTGCACTGGTTTTTGAGACTTGTCTGTTCTCTTGTCACAGCATCCCTGAGGTTGGAAAAGCCCTCCCAGCCCAGGGAGCCCACCCTGTGCCCGATGCCCACCCTGTCACTGAGTGCCACCCCAGTCCTGCCTTGGGCACCTCCAGGGCTGGGCACTCCAACCCTCCCTGGGAAGCCCCTTCCAGTGTCTGACCACCCTTTCCATGGAGAAATTCCTCCTGCTGTCCCACCTGCCCCTGCCCTGTCCCACCTGAGGCCATTCCCTCTGCTCCTGTCCCTGTTCCCTGGGAGCAGAGCCCGACCCCACCCCCAATTCCCTTTTAGAAGAAGGAAAATAGGAAAGGATAGTTCCCCATGGAGCTTTAGCTCTCTGCTCTCCAGTTCACTGGCAGACACACACTGTTCAGCTGAGCAAATTCAGTGTGACACTCACAGAGAAGTCGTTCATGAAAAATGGGGAGATTTTTGTCAGGTTGTATAAATGGATTAGCCAAAGTGACACTGTGTAGGAGACAGAACCATCTGAAGGAGAACAAAATAACCTCTTTCTTACAAGGTCTAGATTTCACCTTAAATTCAAATGCCAATTGGAAGTGGCATTGAGGGTAATGGACTTTGGGAGATGTTAAATGAAAAAGCACAGGTGGGATAAATAATCTGGAAGTGCTGGGGTTGTCAATAGAGCGACAGGAAAAGGCAGGGGCTGTGAGATCAGCAGGATTGCACAGGGGGCAGAGCAGGCAAGAGCTTCTTTTAACATCCTAAACATGCAAGTTTGGGCCGGGCTTCAAGTGGCTGCTAAAATATCACCCCAGCTCAACTTCTTGGGAGGGTTAAAAGCCCAAAGAGACCAGTTTGGCCCCAGGAGTCCTCTGTGCTTTACTGACCCTCCAGCCACGTTGCCTGAAGGTTTCTAGGTGGGGTTTCTGGTCTGGGGTGGAACTGGGAGGTGGTTCTGTGGGGCAGGGGGCTGGAGGCAGAACCAGGTGGTGCTTTATTCCCACTGAGCTCATTTCTTTTTCCCTGGCCCTTTTTTTGCAAGGATGAATTCCAGTCAGATGGACAAAGTGAGACCGAATCTCATGGACCTCTGACCCTCATTGACAGAGGTGGAGCTGGAAGACACCCCTTGCACAGAGCAGGCACTTCCCACCATGTGGGACCATACCCTGGGACCCCACATTTTGTGCTGTCTCCAACATCTCCCGAGTCAAGAAGTTTGGGCACAGGGTGGGATTGTTGGGGTGTCAGTGCAGGGTCAGGGGTTGGACTGGATGGTCCTTGGGGGTCCTTCCAGCTCAGGACATCCCATGAGTCCATGAGTCGTTCCACCCAGCCCCACCAATTCCCAGTTTTCCCAGGAGGTGATGCAAACAGCCTCCTTGTCTCCAAGCCCTGTGGTCCATGGAAGGAGCTCTGCTGTCTTTGTGGGGACAGGATGAGCTCCAGGCTGTGCTCTGCCCCTCCCAAACCCCCCCAACTCTCCATGCCCAGGCACTCTGCTCAGCACACACAATAATGGCCTATCCTGAGTGCCTTCTCTCTGTGAACACCTCATTGTATGGCCAGGAACAAAATGTAGCAGGAAATGTATTTCTCTCCAAGTGTTCTGAAGAGCTCTGCTGGAGAATGAGGAGTCTGCTCAGGCCCAGCTCTCCTCTCAGCACTTGGTGACCACCTAATCTCCCTGCTTTCATCTTAATGCCTCCCTAAGACTTGTTTAAACAGATGTAAAATTACCTGGGGCTCTCAGCGAGAAGAGGATGTCATCCCTGCTCCATGTGGGTAAACAAGCACTTGAGGCAGAGCAGAAGGCAGTGCAGAGATCCACACAGCCCCAACAGAATCCCCCACAAGCAGTGCCTGGGGACAATTTCATGGTGCTTCAGATGCCTCTTTATCTCTCTAGGGCTCCACTTCCTCCTCCCACTGCCCTGCCTGGGCACGGTGGCTTTGGCTGCACTCACTGAGGCATTGCCTCATTCATTTTATCACTCATTTATTCATTCACTCATCTATTCACTCAATCATTTATTCATTCACTCATTTATTCATCACTCATTTATTCACTCACTCACTCACTCACTCACTCATTCACTGTCACTCATTCATTCACTCCCTCCATCCTTCCTTCCCTCCCTCCCTTCCTCCTCCCTTCCTCCCTCCCTTCCGTCCTTCCTTCCTTCCTCCCTCCCTCCCTCTTTCCACCCCAGGAGCACAGGCAAAGCTGACTGCTGCCACTCCACGGCTGGGGACATCCCTGAGCCCAAATTGTCCCTGTCACCCTCCAAGAGGGAGTGGGAAAAGTGGAAGGGCTGCCCAAGTGTCTCTGACCCCTCATCTCTCTCATTGCAAGGCTTGTCCTGCTGTGCCTGCAGAGCTCACACAGCCCAGGCTGCCAGAGGCGCTTTGGGGGTGATTCCTCCTCCACTCATTATTTATTTCCTTTCTTCATCCATCAGCCAAGGTCCAGGTGGGAATTGTGTCCCCCATGCTCACACCCTCTGCAATATGTGGCCTCGGGTCCCCCACTGTTTCCAGCATGAACCACAGTTCTCAGATATTTTTTATTTCCTTTTTTAAATTTGTTTCTACAGCAATACCATGCCTGTCTCTCTGTCAGCTGGGAGATGAGAACCTGTGTGCTGTCTTCTCCTGGAGGGAAATTACTGACATCCTTCACCAAAACCAGCCAGAAAGGACCCTCTGAAGCAGCCCCTGGCAATCACAGCAAGAGGGATCCAGAAATTCCACCCTCCCATCATACACTGCCCTGAATGAAGATTAAATCCTTTCCTATCCCAAGGCCAAGAGCTGGGCCATGGGAGGACTGTGTGCATGGACTCTGCTTCGGTGGCTCTGTGGAAGGAAAGAGATGTCTCCCCACAAAAGCAGTGGGCTGTGTCCCTTTGCAGGATGAATTTTACTGCTCCATCTGTAGCCTTGGATCCCCTGAAATCATTCTTTGTTCAAGCCCTGCAAAGACTCAATGCAAAGGTCACCTTTTTTTCCCTGACATGCTGTCGGGCACTGATTCAAACAGGGCAGGAGTTGGCTGTGAGTGTGGAGCTCCTGATCCTTCCACCAAAGCTGAGTCCTTGCTACAAAGGAAGGGCATCAATACACAAACCAGGCTGACATTTCCTCCTGGCTGTGGATATGGGCTCTGTGTTATTCCCAGGGTGGAGAGGTAACATTTGCACTGCTCATCAAATCACTGTTACAAGCCCAGGATCAGCCCCAGGTTGAGTGGATACCAAGGAAAGGGGATTTATTTCCCTTCTCAGCCTAGCAATTCATCCATGTCCTAGGAAAGACAGAGGAAGCTCTGCCTGGAATGCAGCAGAAACCCTTCTTGCCCAGTGAGCTGCTGCCAGGCTGGCTGTGCCAGGCTTGGGACTGACCAAGTCACCTCATTGTAAAACTTTCCCCAAACTTGGCACACACAGAGGCTGCTGTTGACCTGAAGAAGCAGTTTCTGCCCTCCCAGCACGGGCTACAGCTCTGTTTTCCAGAGTCTTACAATATTTACTAAGGCATCTTCGCTTCTGTTTCATAAAGGAAAACGTTTCTTGTCCTCTGGGCAGCAAAGAAAGCAAAGCTGTGGAATGTAAAGTGGTTGAGCAAAGAGCTCCTGATTCCTGCCTTGAAAGGCCTGGGTGACTTTGGGCAAATCCTGATGTCTCTGTGTGCTACCAGCTTAGCAAAACACAAAAGCACGTGCTGGTGTCCCGTGGAGCTTTAGAGCTCAGCCCCAGCCAGGCTGCTCCAGTTTCCCCCCTCGTGGCAGGGGGACAATGAGGACACCTCTCCTGTTCCTCACAGATTAACTTCTCCCTGAGCACAAAACATCCCTGTTTACTCTGGCTCCAGCTGGGGTTACTTCAAAGGTAAATGGACAGCTCCTGAAAGATCCCTGCACCATGTCATTGTTGCTTATGGCCCTGTTAGAGATCAGATCCTTCAAAGCTGACTGAGCAGCCCTTGGGATGTGCACTGGGGTTGGTGCCATCAGTGCAAATCAGAATCCCACGAACACAAAGCCCAGCTCTCTTCCTGGAGAGGAGAATTACCAAGTCAGCATTCCTAGAAGTCAGTGGGCACCACTGAGCTGCTCAAATCCTAAAACACAGAGCTGCATTTGGGATTTGGGCTTCAACTCCTCATACAGAGCACAGACCTGGCACTAAACCCACGGGGCTGGATCTGCAAACCTAAAATCGAGCTGGATTCTCTCACCAAAAGCCATCACTTCTCATTATCTTTGATCCCGTACTCATAAATTCAGAATTTGTAACCTAGAATCTGGATAAAATAGATACATTTGATGCTCTGTGTGCATCCCCATAGACTCCAGTTCCCTTTTCCATGCACAGATCCTGAAAAAACTGATGAGGCCAAGAGTGAGAATGCACAGAAGGAATAACCCTGTTGATAAAGGACTTTGAGATAAAGATCTGTCTCACAAGGACTGGTATAATGAAGGTGCAGCTTTTCCTTTCCTTCTCTGAGCTCCCCTGCTGTTTCCAAAGGGGTTCACAGTTTCCAAATGGGTTCACAGTTCCCAAATGGGTTCACAGTTCCCAAATGGGTTCACAGTTTCCAAATGGGTTCACAGTTTCCAAAGGGGTTCACAGTTTCCAAATGGGTTCACAGTTTCCAAAGGGGTTCACAGTTTCCAAAGGGGTTCACAGTTCCCAAAGGGGTTCACATTTTCCAAAGGGGGTTCACAGTTTCCTGTTGGGGGCAGATGTTGTAACTATAAATGGAGGGTTGGACTTTCATGGTCACAGCTCTTTGTGGAACAGGGAGGGTTGGAGTGCCCATCCCTGGAGGTGCCCAAGGCAGGACTGGCCGTGGCACTCAGAGCTCTGGGCTGGGG
>JAWWEE010000018.1:4062437-4076990 GCA_035221455.1 Xenops minutus | reverse complement strand
GCAGCCCCAGCTTCTCTGGGCACCCTGTGCCAGGGCCTGCCCACCCTCCCAGGGAGGGATTCCTTCCCAATATCCCACCTATCCCTGCCCTCTGGCAGTGGGAACCCATTCCCCTTGTCCTGTCACTGCATGCCCTTGTTAAATATTTGTTGTCCTGCTGGTCTCTGTCTTTATTTCTCACAGTTCCTAACTTGTCATGAGTAGAATGGGAACAGAATAGCTTTATATAGAATCCTCTATACTGCAAAATACTGAAGCATCTCTTGATTCAACATACCTTCTGGTGTTTCCTTCCTGTGCCTTCAGGCGAAATTCTTTCAAACTTTTGAGGGACACAGAGAGAAGAGCCCTCTTGAAGGGGTGTGGACATGCTGGTGACAAGGGACAAGAAATAGGCTGTGCCTTTTGGGGCTTGCAGGTAACTATTAGAAACATGGACTTGTTTGACTTATTTTTTTGTTAAATTAATGTGTAAGATGAACTGGGGCACTTGATAACCTCAGAATTTGGAAGATCTAAATTTAGCTATAAGACAATTCATGTTACAGTGACATGCAAATGATGATTTGATATTTAAATGCAATTTATATAATGATCTCTCCATCTTAACAGCAGGTCCACCATGTCTTTTGTGAGTTTGAGTTGAGAATCTGATCCTTACATATGTCGTGGTCCAAGTCCATAAAATAAAGATGTTCCACATCCCTCTCTGGTGCTCCGGAGACGGGTTTGAATTGTGATGGTTAGGTTTTGGTTTTCAAAGGCCATTCTGCTTTCTCCTGTCACCTTATTAGCCTGTCTGCATGTCCTCTTGGCTTCCAGGAGAAGGGGGAGTTGTGGCTTTCAGGGCTTGGTGTAAATAGGAAGGGAAAATGATTTTTAGCTTTTCCTTGTCGTTGACATCCTCCCACCCCCCTTTCCCATAATATTTGTATTCTTACAAAAACTTTTTTCTCCTCCTGTGGTGTAAAAAGATATTTAAGCTGAATAACTTCTTTTAGTTTCTTAAGTTTCAGTAAAAGGTCCTGGTGTTGGCTTAGCTAATCCAAATGTGGAGGTAAGGCAGCTAAGAGCAGTGAAATATTACCATCAAGGCTTTACAATTTCAGAACTAATAACATCTCTATAAGAGACCAGAGCAGCTCCTCACTGCTCAGCACTAATGACCACTAACCACTGGCTATTTTTATTTTGGCTGGTTGTTTGCATTTGGCTCTTTACTGCTGAAATGCATGAGGAGCCAGAGGCTTTTTCCCCACAATGCCTGAAGTCAGAATTAAAGTTGCAGCAGTCTGAGCAGGAGCTAATTCATTCTGCTATTAAGCCTTCACTTACACTGAAGCTTTATCATTCACTGCTAATAAATGGTATTTATAGTTGGCATATACCTCCTGTAGCAACAATAACAAATGTGTTGCCTGAGATAACCTACTTTATGTAGCTGTTAAAAGGCACTTTTCATTCAAGTTTCACAATTTTAAAAATTCATTATAAACCTCTTGAATCCTCCAAGGACTGAAACAATGCATGAAGCTGGATTCTTAAAGTGCAGACCAGATTTTGAGAAGGGCTCAGAAGAGCCCATAATCGAGGTCTGATCCTTAAGTATGCTAAGCACACAGCAGCTCCTAATGCAATACTCAGATCTGGATTCTCAAAAGAGTTCAGAAGAACCTTGTGGGCTGTGAGCTTTTGAAACACTGGCCGTGTCACAACAAGTACTGCTGGGGACTTTACACTCCTCAAAATCTGCTAAGTCTGGCTTTGATTTCTTCGGGTCGTAAGCACTTTTGAACATCTGGACCTAAACAAAGATCTAGGCTTTATGTGGGATCATTGCCTTTTATCTAAGAATACCATCATTCCATCCTGTCCTGTAATAAAATAAAACACATGGCATGATGTAAGATGCCTATAAGCTTATGAGAGCTGGGCACTATTCTTCTCACCACTGTGTGTCCTCACATGGCTCAGAAACCAGCCAGAATAGGGTTGTTAGTTTTGTCATGGGAGCACAGCTGAGAACTGTGGTTGAGCAAAGCACAGGTTGGGGACTCCTGCCTTCCTTCTGGCATTTCCAGCCTCTGGAGCACTTAGTGCAGCTGAGGGTAAAACTAAGTGTGTTCTGTGGCTTGGAAATAAGGCAGGAGAAGCTGCTGTTCCAAAGGTGTCTGCCACACTCTGGGCAGTCCCACGGGATGGGTAACTAGTGACAGGGAAGGGGCAGGCTGGACAGCAGGAGGAATTTGTGCCTGGAAAGGGTGGTCAGGCTTTGGAAGAGGATGCTCAGGGAGGGTTGGAGTGCCCAGCCCTGGAGGTGCCCAAAGAAGGACTGGGGTGGCACTCAGAGCTCTGGGTTGGGGGACAAGGTGAGCATCGGGCACAGATTGGGCTCAATAGTCTTGAGAGTCTTTTCCAATCTTAACGATTCTGTGATTCTGATTCCAATTCTCCATCAGCTCTCTGGGCATTACCCAATTGAGACGGTGCAGATTTTCTGGGCCAGTCAGAGAAGTGAGCAAATGGCAGGGAAACTTCTGAAAACAGACAAAAAATGCAGAAAACACACTAAAAAATAAAATCCCTGACTATTGCCTGTGGAACCAAACCCTGATTAGCTGGTTGCTGTTTCACAGCTCTTGGCCAGAGGAGCAGCAAGTGAAGGTAGGTGGGCCTTGCTCATTGTGTGTCCTTGTTGGAATTGCACTGTACATGTCAGATAAAAAGCAAAGCTCAGCCTGTGGTAAAGAGAAAGAGCTTGAGTTCTCCTATTTGCTCTGCCTGATAGGGAGGATTTCATTTGGATGATTCAGCTTACCACTTCTACATTTGCTGTGAATCAGTATTGAAGTGTCATGTTGTAGGAGCTGCCTATTGATGGGAACTTAAATTAGCATTAAGGAGCAGGCACAGACTTTGCAAGATAATCTGGCTTTATTTGTGCCTTCCCTTCTTGGCTTCTCTGTGTGTATATCTTATTACTAGGGAAAATTACTTTTCTTTGTGCTGCCCTTTAGAATTGTGAAGAAATTACACCAGTCCATTGACTGAACAGCAGCACAGAGATTAAACACGGAGGGTGTCAAACAGCTAAAAGTTAGTGTGCTAAACAGCCAGAAAAAGCTTTGAAAGGGAAGGAGATACTGAATTAATCTTAGTATTGTATGTGACAGTGCAAGGACTTTAATTTGGGGGAGATATGTTCTGTCAGACCAGGGAAAGGGAAGTTTTGTACCCGTTGGAGGTGGTGCTAGAGAGTCACTTAGTGGTGTGCAGGAGCAGACACCTCTTGATGGGGATGCTGATTCCAAACTCAGCGAAGCAGCACAAATGTCCTGGAAATACGTGTGTGGGAGTATGGAGAACAAAGCTCTAAAAAGCCTGTTTGATTAAATGCAGCATGTAGAGGTGCTGAGGATTTAGTCCACATTTACAGCTGCAGGATTGGGGTATGCTTGTTACATTTCTGCTTTTCAAATCCCTTAAATACCTGGGGCCAGGTTATGCTGTGGTGTAAACTGGGAAATTTCCTTTAAATTCAGAGCTACCTTGAGGTGGGGTGAGCGAGGGGTCTGATCTCAGAATCATTTTCAGCTGGAACAGCAAGATGTCCAACTTTTGTGTATGTGTGTGTGTGTTCTTTTTTCCCTGGCACTTCTGGAAAATGAAATGCCCTCCCTGTGTCTGGACCATTTGGGAGTGAAGTGCCAATGGTGAGTGGTTCCCTTTATACAAGAGCCCTTTTCTGACAGGGCTTGAGGCTGATGCTGTGCTCATAATTAGCAGAGCACCACAGACATTTACCCCACTGTCCTGGAAGAAGAGGCACTGCCAGAAATGCCAGGCATTTGCATCTGGCTCCACTCACTGACCAGTGTTTGGCTTCAAATTCTGCATTTCAAGCCTTGATGTATTAGACAAAGCCTTGGGGAAGTTTGATTGACTTTCTAGTTATTACTGAGATCAAAGGCTTGGTTGGTTTGTTTGTTTGATTTTTGCATCAGATTTCTTTCTTCTACCACCTGGGCTGGGTTATTTGCTGAAAGAACTTCATGCAGAGATGTTAAATTCCAGGGAAAACTCAGTGATCCAACATCATTCCCTATTAGGTAACAGCTGAGTGCTCTGCCATTATAGGAACTTAAGCACGAGTTTATCTATTTGTCCTGGGGAAAAGATTTAGCTTTCTGGGTCATCCTTGTATGCAGGCAAATCGTGGTTTTCTCCTGTTGCAGTGGAGGACTGGAGCTTTCTGCAGTGTGGGTGGGAAGTCCTACCACTTTTAATAACATTGCTCCAATCCTGATTCAGGGTGAACAGGCAGCACCTTAATGCTCTCTTAATTGTCAGTAGTTGGGCTGCTGGGGAGTCCTTCAGTGTCCTGGGGAACATCTCTCTGTTTTGAGCACAAACAGAACTAAAATCCCATCATTTTCGGAGGTTTACCTCTCAGCCACCCCACTGAGGTGGAATAGGCTTTTTGTTTTCCATAATATTTTGAATTTCTAAAGCAAAAGACAATCTGTTAATTTCTAGTTGCCGACTATATTCTGTGTCTGAAGTTGGTGCCTCTCCAAAATACCTGACTGCTTATGGAGCTTCTAATAATATGTTGTGGTAGTGGCAATGATAACTCGTATTTAACTAGGCAGTACCTGTCAGATTGCTTCTTTTCTGAACCTCTGAGGGTGCTTGAGCTTTGCAGCATTCTGAAAGACTGCCTGGGCTGCACTCTGATTTGTAGATCTCTCTCTGAGAACTCCAACACTTGCATTTGGCTATGCAAATAATAATTTTTCTCTACTATGATGTTTTCATGACATAGAATCCCAGTCATTCATATTCTACACAGAGATATTTCCAGTGTTACCTGAAATCAGGAAAGGATTAGTAGTGTGGAGTGTTTGTGTCAGTATTGGAGGTGGGAAAACACAAGTTTTAAATAAAATACGTGCCTTTGAAAAACCAAAACCACTACTTTCTGATGTCAAACATTATTTTAATTGATCTGTATTTTTTTAATTTTAAAAAGAAATACTTACAAGCTAAATTTAACTGAATGTACATTGCAAGCATGCAACTCAATCTGAATTTGCTACATTTCACACATCTGTGGTTTTTTCAGGTAATATAAAGTACTGTGGTCAAAAGCTGCTTCTGCAGGTTTTTTTTTTAATTAATAAAAGTTATGGGACTTGATGTGAATTGGCTTGTGGCCAAACACTTCAGGTCTTCTCAGCTACCCAAAATAAACTACAGTGAGATAACTGAGAGGATCTCCTCAATCTGTATCACTGTATCTTCAAACAGAAACTAATTCAGAACATTTGCATGGATTCAGGAATCTTCAGATGGAATATATGGAATATATTCCATGTCCGAGGAGCAAACTGCTGCTGAGTACCTTTAAAACTGTTGTTTGAAATGCAGGCTTGCACTGTAAAATGTCCCAAATATTTCAGCTGATGAATAAGGAGGAGCAAACTCCAGTGTTTGCTTTCTCTGTGCTGTTACTCCACCATGTACTAGTAATGCACTTTTTTTGGCTGAAAAATTGCCTCTTCATGCTGAGAGAGGTCAAAGGCAACTCTGACTGCAGTTTTGGGTTTTTAAATAGCTGAAGTGAAGGATCCCTTTCCAGAAAGGTCTGTCAGCATGGCTGGAAGCTGTTTGTAACCCACCTTTGTATTATGTGCTTACATCTTTGCCCGATTGCCTTATCCTCCTTGTCCTGACGAGTTTGTTTGTCCTTATTTACTGCAGGAACTGGCATTTGATTTTCAGATAATCATTCTATAGGAAAACATGAACCTGTGCCATCATAAGAGGATAAAAAGAATAACTTCTATGGGAATTTGTTAGCAGGGTGTAATCTACCTTTTTAATCCCACTACAGGTTTCTTTCCTTCAGAGTATTTGCTTTTCCTTTCCCTGATTTTGTGGCGTGTTCCCAAGACCTTTAATATCCTCATGATTAATTCTCGTTGCACTGTCGAAGAAGGACGCTGGAGCAAAACAAAGAGCATTGTTACCTGCAGTCTAAATCTATTACTTTGGCAGTTATGAGGATTCGAGGATCTTAATTAGACCAGAAATAAAGCAGATCACAGAACACAGGCTAGCAGAGGTAAAGGGAGAAACCTGAGGAAAGCTATTAAGGGCAAAATTATGCCTAACACTACGTGATCATAGGTAGACAGATGTTAGCAGCAAGGTAGCAGATGTCCTACTAGACAGCAATAAACACACTGGAGGCAAGTACACGTTTCAGAACATGGGTTAGAAAATAAGTGGGAGCTGCAGAAGGTGTTCCTACTCTTTGGTGTAGCAAAAAAATGACCTTTATCCCTTGTGGGGATGGCGTCTGGTGTAGATTTTCTAAAGCTGTTCAGAAAATTAATGAGATTGAAGCATTTTTTTCAGATGTGAATTTTTATTTGTGCTTTATGATTAAAATACGTTTTGATGGTGCCCCTGTTACAGATCAAATTCTGCCTTGCTATAGGACAAACAACAACAACAAAAAATGAATAGAGCTACAAGACCAGCAATGCCAGCAAGGTTTTCATGGTAGATGAGCATTATCCTAAACCTGCTTTGTTACCCTAGAGATATTTCACCCTAATGCTCCTTCCCCTGGGAGAAGGGAGCCAGGAGAGTCACCACTTTCAGCAGGTTTTGGATTTGACCTGGTGAGATTGAGAAAATTGAAATATTAAGGAGAGGGGAAATATTTTGAATGAGTTTGAAACATATATTTGATATCTACAAGATAATCAGTGTCCAAGAAAAGGAAGCCTTTCTTTGGTAACATGCTGCTAACCCATGATTTTAAACAAAGAAGTAAAAATATTCCTTAAATTCCAAGGGATTAATTACTGGGGGTTTTTAGGCCTACAGAGCAGATCTGAATAAAAATCTGGTCAGGTTGGTTCTTGACAGAAGTTATAAGAGCCCTCTGGTGCTGCAGATCAGCAGAGATGAGAAGCAGTTCTGTTACAGTCCTGAGAATGAAACAGACTGTCCAAAATCTGCCTGAGTAACATGTGTGTGTTACAGTCACTGTTACATCAAACAAACATCACTTGTCACTTGTTAGGAGCATTAACTAGACAAGTCCAAAATAAAACACAGACCAGAAAAGATACATCTCACATTCTATAAACTGTGTGGTCTGAAATCTATTAAAGCTGACAGAGAAGAGGGCTCTGAATTGGTGAGCAGGCTGATTACACCTCGTTCTTTATTCCCTATTGACTTTGGGTATGCCATACCTTTCCATTTCCTAGAGAAATAAATTAAAAGTCAGAAGTAATTTGCCTGATGGAGGGTGCAGGTGGAATTTTGCACAGACGGGCATTTGCACATTGTGAAATCCAATTTAACCCCTTGATGGGGTATAGTTTATTTTCTTTTGTTGACAGCTTTGTGGCAGCTAAAATAGGAACCTGATTAAACAGAGACAGTGAGAGATTGAGGTCTTGTTCTAACAGCAGGAGGATCAAGGCCTCTAATCTTATCTCCCTGAACACTGAGATGAGCTGAGGATGCTGGCAGAGAGATAAGCTGGGCTGTTTTGAGCTATAAAAGACCCCAAGAAAAGAGAAGAGGTGTGAGCTGGGGGGAGATATTTTTCACAGACATAAATAATACTGCCTTGTTTAAATACATTTGGGTCAAGTGCTTGGAATGTATAAGGTGTTCTGAAAGCAGTGATTTTATTTTACTGTATGGGCATACATCAAAGGACAAATAATAAGCGTTTTCTCCTTCTTTACAAGGAAAATACACGGCTGCAAATTCTTAAATACAATTGATAATTTATAATCTGCCAGGAGCACAGTAATAACAGTAGAGGCCAAGTGGGAGGAGTGGAATTGCTTCTTCTGTCAGTCAATATTTAAAATGTTTTGAATGAAGCAATAAAAGGAAAGCCTTTTGCCAGGTTTGATGTAGAGCTGTCTGTCCAGGACTCCGTGTTTATTTTTTTGCTCATTTGTTTGGAATTAACCAAAGAAATTATAGAAGTTCTGTTCCTCTTCTTGTTGTAGTGATTTTTTATGTTTTCTCGGAATACTTTGTTCCAGATAAAATTCCAGGATGTTAAATAAAATTGGGAAAGAATGAAGAAAGGAAAGGAAGGAGACAGCACTGGGCTTATAATTAGTTCTCCTTGAGTTACTGGGAGAAAAAATAGAAAGACTAGACACAAATATACAAAATACATAATTAATTTGTTTTGGTGTGTGATGCTGGAGCCCAGGCTGGGCTTGAAGGGTAGCAGGGAAGGCAGGAGTGACTCTGCCTAAGCTGTGCTTCCCAGGGTTGGGATATCAGCAGAGCACACGTGGCTGCTGGTTAGAAATTCAGCTCTAAGAACAGATGCAGAAAAAGAAGAGTATCAGGAACTGTCATTTTCACTAAATCAATTTTCTCGAGGCTAGAGGTTATTCTGGTTCTCCCCCAGATGATGGGTTGTGCTTAAGGGAATTGAAGGGCTTTGGCTGATTTTTCATAGGGATAAATAGAGAGAAAACACCCTTTCTCACCCTATTAAGTATTTTTCACATACACTGACATTAATTTGACCCTTAGTTTGAAAGGACAGGTATTAGGGAAGGTGGAAGGTAATACATTGCTTAAGTGCCATTTAGTTTTAATTACTAATGGAATTGCTACATAGTAATCATATGACAGTTAAATATTATTAGGAGTTTGCTCATCATTATTGGAGGTTTGCCACAATCTTAAATGGAAAAATTACTAAATCTATTATTTTTTTGTAAGAAAATTTATGCATTAGGCTCTTATTAATTCTGTGCTAGGTCTGAAAAGAGATTGTACCCTTTAAGTGATAATTATGGGTTATGTTGATTAGTAAATAATTTTCAAGGATTGAAGTTGCAATATCATAGTAGCTTTGAAAAAGAATCCATTTTAATATGCACTTAGGGTGTACTTGAAGCAGAGACTGGAGTTTATTTTGCTTTTTGTTCATTGAAATAAAAGTCAGAAGCAGAATGTTTGACGAGTTTTGTTCAGGAAGGTTGTAAACTGTTCTTTAAAGGATGTTACTGGGAAACTGTCTTAAAATATGGACATCAAGGCCAATTGCATAGATGAGCTTTTGTGAGATTGAAAAGCTATTTTGGGGGGTTTCTTTATTTTAGATAGATTTTAAAACAGTCATTCTTAACATGCCTCAGGTCAGGTGCTGAAGTACCAAGTGAAGCTGCTATTTTGGCTACAGCGCTCTGTGGGCCTGAACCACAGCAAGTGATGAACATTTTCTTTACACAGCCACCCCTGGCTACACTAAAGTGGTTTTTTTTCAGGGATTTTTTTTGTCATTAACTTGTCCTCGATGCACAAGCTGCTTTTTTTGCAGAGCACAGTTCTGCTGTTATCACAATCAGTAGTGTATTATTACCTAGGAGGGTCAACACTTTTCTGACAGTCTTTGCTCTTCATTCACATGGAAATGACATTATGGAAATGGCATTATGGAAATGGCAGCTGTAATGGAAGATGATAACATCTCTGCAATATCCATTCAAATCATAATTACTTAGACAATACAAACCTGCTTACAGGTGCTGGGAGGAACCTCACTGCTCTGTTCCCTGCTTTACTCAGAATGCTCTGCCTTGCCCTGGGAAGCTAAAAATTTCCTCTAAAAGGGAAGGGAGAGTTTAAACCAGGTGTGATTATACCAGCTGATTAGCATTCATTTCTCATTGTCACATCCTGAGAGAGGAATGTGTTATACACCTTTTTTATCCCCAGTTTTTGATTGTTTGGTGTAACAATTCTACCAACCATCCTCTCAGTATCATCTCTCCTTCTGTCTCTCATTTTCAAATCAATCTATGGCTGTAATGTATGTCTAAGAATGTCCTGTTAGACTTTCTGTGTTGTATTTATGTAGTGGTGTGTGTGCCTCCAGCCAAACACTTGCCTGCAAATATCCACACACATATGAGCATGGAGAGGAGCAAGTGGCATTGCCCTGAGCGGTGTTGTAAGGACACTGAAGTGACACCCAACCCACGAGCCTTGTGAGTCCCTTCCAACTCAGGATATTCTGTGACTTTTGACAGTTCTGGATGAAGGCCAATGCAGAACATTCAAAGTTAATCAAAAGAAAAAAAAAAAAAAAGGAGAAATAAATTGGTTTAATGTGTGATTTCTAACTTTGTGATAGATGCAGGAGATCTGTGGAAGAGGATCCTTCCAGGCTGTGCTGCATCTCATTGCACTTTGTGTCATCTTCTGTGAGTGTGAAGGACGTGCTGATGGTTTCTGGCTTTTCTATATTCATTCATCAATAATTGTTTAAATTATTCACCCTTAATTATGCAACCACAGATCACTTTATCCCTAATCATACTTTGCTGAGTGCCATTTTTATTCTGATTGCATTTTAAATCTCATACAGAAGGACCTTAACCTCTTATAAACAAACAGATATGTTACTTTAGAAAGATCTTAAACCCTCAGTGCACGAGTCAGATTTGGAAGCAGATTTATCACATAACAACCATTGTCATTGTTTGTTTGCATTACAGCATATTTTACTCCTAATGTCCTACAAAATACCGTGTTCACTTGATAACAATAAAACTTCCAACAAATTAATTGCTAGAAGCCTTTGAAAGATCAAGAACACACAAGTGATGGCAGATGACTCTTTATCCCTCTCTTTAATTTGTTTTGGCCATTGATTAGAGTGTTTTAATCAGAGGAAGCACAGTGGAGAGTCGAATGGGCTGTGGGCAAGTGCTGTGGAAGAGATATTTGACTCAATTCTGTTGTGCAGGAGCCCACACAGCCTGAGGTGGAGCTTTTAGGAGAATAATTGAAAGCTTGCGACAGATCACTTCATAATGGGGTTTTGATATTAATTCACCTCAATATTGGGTTGACCCTGAGCCCACTCCCTCTTTTCTGGCTGGAGTTTATGCTGCATTTCAGCTTGGATCTCTCCAAGTAGATTTGCTGTGCTGTAAACTATAAACTATGCAGTTTTCCATATGGAACCATTGAGGGGGTGTATATAAAAGCTTGATAACCGAAGAGGAATTCTCAGGTTTCTGAGGAGTTAACAAGACTGAGCAAAGTGAACAGGGCTCTAGAGCCTGAAGGTATTTGCACACCCCAGAGGTGTATTTTAAAATTGTTTTGATTTACTCTGAGTGTTCATTGATCATGAATGGAGGGTGCCCTTTACATACTCCTCATCAAGATGATGAAAACACTGGAGTCAAGGATGACAAATGGAGGTGTATGAGCAAAGCTTTGTGAGTGGGATGATAAAGGCCAGGCTGTGTGTGCTGTGAACCTTCCCAGCACATGGACTGGCCTGTTGCTTCTCCCATTGACTTCAAAATAGGCCAGGAACTTGTTCACCAACTGGAGCTCCCAAGCTCATTTGCAAACAATTATCTTGTGAAGTTATAGAAAAAACCAAACAACCTCTTTTTCTAACAGTCTGGTCCCTGTAGCTCTTTGCAAATGTGATAATTATGATTAGAGCGAGCACACTGAAGTATTAGACCTGTTTTGGATTGAATTACCTACAGTTTCAAATCAAAGGACACTTAAAAACATTCCGTGTGTGGTTTTAATGATACAGGAAAAATTAACTCCAGGTCCACTCCTCTAGCTTTAGTGGGGGGGGTTAAAGCTGTAACACCCACAGGGTTTGTGTGTGGCTTGCTTTGTGCCAGAGCACACAGACTGTCACCTTTGGGGTGACCTCAGGCAGCTCCCCTGGCCACCCAACTGAGCCATGGCACCAGCTGAGCTTTCCTTCAGGTGTGTGCTCTATCCTGTCCCTGTCACACATCCCTGAAAAGCCTGTCCCAACACCCAGGCTCTCCAGGTGGAAAACAGTCCCAGGCTTGGTGTCCAATAGCTGTGCACAGCTCCAGCTCAGAGCAGAGCTATTTCTGGAGACAAAGCTCTCGGGGCGACGGAGTTAACATGGAATGTTCCAAATGGATTGAAACTGTCTGCAGAGGCAATTACAGCTGGGGAATTGCTGCAGAGTCGAATCTTCCTGGAGCCTTGAAAATGCAGATTCTGGCTTCTACTTCACTTATTTTAAAAAAAAAAAAAATAAAACCAAAAACAACAACCAACCCAACTTATCAATTCAGAGGCGTATGAAACCCGCAATGAGAAAGTTTGGACATGCTGAATAAGATGAGCGATCAAGATGGGCCTAATTCCAAAGCAGCCCAGGACACTTGGCAAAGTAGGTGAAAACAGTTTGGTTTTCACTTCTGATCAGAAGCATTTCAATATGCTTTCAGTAAGAGAGGCTTCCAACACAGAACAAGGGGTTCTGGATGGCTCGGAGATCTCGGTGCAAAATCAGTGCCGTGTGTGACTGGGGGGTGCAGTGACGGGGATTCTTGGGATTCTTCTAGGACAGAAAATGCAGCAGGATGAATGCTGTGAGGTCTGGCAGACACCACTGAAATACGAAAGACATAACCTGCCTCTCAGCCCCTGGTTTTCCAGGCGAATCTCTTGTTCTGCTCTTGATTTCCCCAGCGGGCAGGTGGGTTGCCTTCTCTGTGAGGATTTCCCAGCAGCCAAGCACAAAGGGCAGAGCTATCGGAGCACCAGGAGCCCACGAGGCTGAGGCAGGATTTATGTCCTTCTCCTTGCTGCCAGGATTGAAGCTGACTGGTGCCTGTGTTTTGTAGAAGGTGGAAATGTGGGTTTGGAGACACCCGTGCACACAAAGGGCAGCTCCGTGTGCTGGTTCTGGGTGTGTGTTCAGGCACAGGAAGGGGAAACAGGAGAATGGCAGCTGTCACTGCCCTCTCTGGGGGATTTAGCCTGCATTTTGGGGGAGGAATGATTTACAAACCCTTCCAAAGCAAGGCCCACGGGCAATCTAGATGAAGGGGTAGCTCGCTTTTGTGTCCAGACTGGGCTTTTCAGTCAGTTAGGAAACAAATTGTTTAATTGTAGGAGCACACAGAGGTTCACTCTGGGTATCAGTGGAAATAAATAGTTAAAGTTTCTGCAGACTAAGTAATTTCTGTATTAACAGTTCAGGTGTTGCCAGCATTTAGATGCCTAAATTTTACATTTTTACTGTCACATTTTGGCCTTCTATTCTTTCTGTCATCGTACATTACTGGAAGCCCTTGTGTTTCTCTGAGGTCTGAATTTTTTTCTATTAATTAAATCAATATCTTAAGGGACTTGGTCAGAGTCAATAAGTATCTAGGAGGGGTATTTGGCCTCTTAGTCAAGGAGACAAAAGATACAGTGAGATGCAGTGGATGATGTCAAAGCCTGAGAAGTTTAGTTTCATTTACAAACAAAGTGATTTTTGTTTTTCAGAGAAAGTAAGCAACAAATCAGTTTGCCAACAGTTTATTTCATTCCATGTCAGTTTGATTTTGGCTTCTTGGTGGGGGTTTGGTTTGGTTTGGTTTTTGTTTTATTGAACAGTTTTAAGTTTTTTGAAACTCCAACTTTAGAATGGGATTCACTGGAGGAATCCTGGGGTCTGTCATCATGTCTGGGCTTTGTTATTTCTAAATTTATAAGTGTCATTTGTTCTAGTAGCCCCAGCCTTTTAAAACATATAGATACATGAGTTAAGAGGGACCTCAAGGCCTGGGATTAAGTTGTTTATCTGTATGCATTTGTACCAATTAATACTGTGGAGATGAAACTTGGTGTGTGTTTAGAGAGTGTCAGGATCATCTTGGTGCAAATGAACTTGTAGCTGTTTATTAAAATGTTCTCCCTGAAGCATTGTGCTGGTTGCTGTGTGAGGAGGACGTCTGGACCAGATGGACTTCGGTCTGAGTGTGACACAGTGTTCAGTTCCTCTCTGCAGCATTCTGTCCAGCACATCTGCCAGGGAACACACTCAGAGAGGCCTTGCATTAAATGGCTCAGCTTTTGATTTTATATCGACCCATTTTGCATTGGTAGGAACTTTTTTTCTTGTTAGGAAAATGGCATTATTTGCATAAGAAATTTTCAGGTTCAAATAGTATTTATAAATAGCAATACAATAGCCTGTTCCATGCTTTTGGGAATGACTGGAATAATACAAATATTAACTTTCATTTAGGGCATAACTGGGAATTATTTTTCCTGTAAGCTCTGTCATATGTGCAGCTGAATAGATTCAGGAGCATATTGGAAGTAAGTTCAACTTTTCCTTTCTGGGGAAGGAATGTTGGACATTCTGTAGTGGTGCTGTCCTCTAATACAGAAACCTGTTTTGTCTTAATTTAATTTCTAGCAAACCCACTTTATGAGACTCAAACCCAAACATTCAAACCAAAAACTTTTCAAGGAATACAGGTCTTTTTTTGAGTGTTAACTCCCCAGTAGCCAGAACTGTTGGCAATAGTAATTCTGGTTGTCTTCTACAATAACTTGTAATTAGAATCATAGTATCACCCAATGGTGTGGGAGGAAGGGACCTCAAAACTCATCTCATCCCACCCCCTGCCATGGGCAGGGACACCTTCCACCAGCCCAGGGTGCTCCAAGCCCCATCCAACCTGG
>JAWWEE010000018.1:4040169-4062337 GCA_035221455.1 Xenops minutus | reverse complement strand
ACACCTTCCACCAGCCCAGGGTGCTCCAAGCCCCATCCAACCTGCCCTTGGACACTCCCAGGGATCCAGGGGCAGCCCCAGCTTCTCTGGACACCCTGTGCCAGGACCTGCCCACCCTCCCAGGGAACAATTTCTTCCCAATCTCTACCCTAACCAGACACAGCGGTGATACTGTTTTAGGCTTAACAGTGTGTTAAGTATACAATCAGATGTGGGTTTTGGGTATAAATCAACGAGTTTTGTCTCAGCAACATTTTAGAATTTGTGAATCAGTTTCCAAGGCAGCTCCTGCCCTGCTGAATTGCATTACTGGGCATCCCCCCTTCCCCTGCCCTGTCGTGTTTCCTTCCAGAAGAGCAGCCACCACAGGAAAACCAGCACCGCAAGCTTCGTGTTAACTCTGCCACCACAGATCCCCCAGTGGCCATTCAGCCGAAGGAAGGTTGATAACTAAGCTGGCAAGAAGCTCAGTGGTTGGAATAAAACCAGCCTCAGCTTTTCAGATCATACCCTTCTCTAATGTAATTAAATTCTGAGTCACAGACCTGGAGTGAGGCACGAGTCCAAGTGGTGCTGCGCTTCCTGAAGGTCAGCTGGAGAGCACTGGATCTCATCGAGTGCAGCCGAGAGACGTGCAAGCTCCCTGGTTAGGTTTGCATCTGAAGAGCTTCCCAGGGCCTAACTTGGTTGGGAAATTGCCCATTTAAGCCATAAAACATAATAACATATGACACTGCTGCTTAAAGGTATCATATATGGAAGAGTGCATGTGAAATAGAAAAAGAAAGTGATTCAGATTCTCTTTTTGCCAGGTTCTGCTAAGCAGTGGTGTCAGTACTCTGGCTTGTCCTATTGCTCTTCTAAAATAATGAATAGCATTCAAAATGTCCTTGATTCATCTCCCCATACTTATAGGTGTGGATTTAGTGCTAAATCTTGCCAGCTTTTCTTTTTTTCCTCTCTTGATTTCCTGAACATCCTGTTCCTGCTTTTGTTAGGTTTTATCACTTAGTCATGTCTGATGAGATGAGGCAATTCCTGCCTCCCCCACTGGGTGAGAGAATCCAGCTGATCATCAGGATCCAAGGTATGGCCACCATGCCAAGCTCCGTCACTTCCCTAGCTCTGCTCACTGTGTCATGTATATGTATAAACAGATAATGATCCATCAAGTCTTCATATAGTATCTTATCCTTTTCCATAAGTACCAGGCCCTTCAAAACAGGCTTATCCTTCCCACCTTTGACGTGCTCAAAATAATGAGAGTACAACCTGCATCATAATATGCCTCTATACATTCCATGTCCATAGGAAAAGAGATTTGGAGGATTTTAAATGTGTGCAGTAGATTCAAGATTGACAGTTCTCTGTGCCAAACTGAATAAGAGCAACTTGGACATGGCTGTGTGTGAGGAACGGGTGAGACTGACACTTGGGTCACTTGCAGGAAATGATTTAGGGGTTAAAGAGAAAAAGCTTGTAACAATGTCTGAAGAAGTTGCAGTCAGTCTTTAGGAGATGCTTAGAAACCCGATGGTGAAGACTCACTGTGATTTTTCACAACTGCCTAATTTCTTTATGAAAAATCAGTTTACTTCTGACAAGTGCCTGTTGTATCCTCAGATAAATATTTTCAATTACATTAGGCCTAGGTTCTCATACAGTTATCTGGTTTGCAATGTTCATCTCAGCTTCCATGGATGTTGATGCTTTATAGATGTAGTGGGCAGTGACAATGCAATTTTTCATTCAGAGCTTCACTGGGAACCATTGACAGTCCCTGCCAGAAGTTCCAGTGTGAGTACAGTCATTCTGTTGTATCTTTGTTCAGGATCACGTGGCCTTTTTTCCCCATTTAACATCTCCAAGGAAGAGTTCACCAAATAAACTGTTCAGCACAGACTGAGCAGCGTGGCAGGAGTCTGCTGAGTACTTTAATTGATGTCCATTAAAGTGCAAAGCTGTTGTGCTATGATCAGACACCCTGAGATGCACCTACAAAGGGTCTGGATTCCATTAATTCAGTGGATGCTGCTTCATGGGCAATGAAAAATTAAGCAAGCTTTGACCAAACCTGGGGAACATAACTCAGCAGTTAGCAATGGAAACCCAATTAAAATACTTTCCATGTACTTGTTTTTAAATATTCATGCTATTGAACCATTCCCACTTAATGCATAAATGACAACATAATATCCAACTGGAGCAGTTGGTGGAAGCCATTTTAAGTAGCAGTTTAACAAACAGAGATGGATTTTAATTTGCAATGCCAGTTGAGCTGTAATAAAAACTAGTATTCCAGCTGTGAAACAAAAAAATAAAACCCAGCTTGGTTTAGAGTTATTTACAGATGTGTAAGGATTTTATTTTCCTTTTCCTAAGGCATACAATGGAATCATTTGGTCATTATTCCTTTTCAGAACCATTTGTATCAGAGGCCCTTCCTACCCCTAATTCCTGAAATCAAACTCCAGAGAAAGTACACATTAAAATATTAAGGCAATTCTTAAGTGTTCATTGATTAGAGAATTCAATTTCCTCTTGGAAATGTTACTGTTCAGTGTTAATATAGCTGTTTATGTGTTTTTATGGACTGTGATGAGCTTCTGTGGACTTTGAGATAAATCCTATACTGCTGTCTTTGAATGATTTCCATGCATTGGCATTGTTGCTGTCTCCTGGAGTGTTATTAGGATTCTTGCATCTTTGATTTCTGTTTGTTTATCCTTCTCCAAATATCAGTTGCTGGAATCATGGTATTTTGTGAAAGAGTTAGTGCTTTTTCTTTAATACTGAAATTCCCAGTTGTGTGACAGAAAAGGCTGCAAGTAAGGGTCAAGCACATCCTTGAAATCTCTTCAGAAAACCCAAAGAAACAAAAAATTCCAAGCTTTTCCTACCATTAGGTTGGGGCAAGGAGAAGACAGGATCACCTGGCCTAAAGCAAGTCTGGAGGAGCAGGTCTTGGTGCATAACAGTGAGCAAGAGAAGTTGTCACTAACTGGAACAGTGACCTTCCTGCCCTGCTTTATGGCTTTATTTAACACATGCACCATTAGGATCCCTGAAGATTCATCTGTAGCTGAACATAAGCTCCCAAAATGTTCATTGCCCTGGGAAGGGTTAGATAAAATACTTCTATTATTTGGATGAAGGAATTTAGCCAGTTCTCTTGCTTTGCAGTTAGTTTTTTTGTTTGTTTGTATCAACATAGTCTTATTAGAATTCAAACAGAGACTGTTTTATAAACCAAGCACTCAGGGGCCTGAAAGTCTGCAAACAACAGGCAGAGCAGCAAAGTGCCCAGAGAGGACAGTCTGTAGAACTAACTCATAAGCCTGAAGTGCTGTAATGAAAGAGTAAAGTTCAGAAAATAAATGGGGGCAGCTCCAAAGACACTGCAAAGTTGGGATGAGATGTTTGAAATACACAGGTAAACGAGGGGGAGGGAAAACAGGGGTGGTGTTGGAAATCAGGCTCTGTTGGAGGACAGGAGAGTGATACAGGTCAAGAAAACAGCTGGGGTGCAGCAGGAGGAGGGTGGGCAGCAGGTCAGGGAGGGGATCCTGCCCCTCTACTCAGCCCTGCTGGGGCCACATCTGGAGTGCTGGGATCAGTTCTGGTCTCCACAGACCAAGAAAGACAAGGAGAGGGTCCAGTGGAGGCCACAAAAATGACGAGGGGTCTGGAGCATCTCTCTTATGAGGAGACACTGAGGGAGCTGGGCCTGGATAGTCTGGAGAGGACAAGACTGAGAGTGGATCTCATTAATGCACAGAAATAGCTCAAAGGTGGCTGTCAGAGGATGGTGCCAGCTCTGTTCACTGGTGTCCTGTGACAGCACGAAGAGCAATGACCATAAACTTAAACATAAGAAGCTCCACGCCAACAGGAGGAAGAACTTCTTCCCATTGAGGGTGGCAGAGCACTGGAGACATTGCAAACCCACCTGGACACGGTCCTGTGTCACCTGCTCCAGGTGACCCTGCCTTGGCAGGGACATTGGACTGAAGGAACTCCAGAGGAACCTTCCCACCCGAATTATTCTGTGACTCTGTGCAGGAAACCACATTAATCATCTCTACCTGAGATTCAAGGCTTCTCATTTGAACTAAATTTTTTTAGAATGGTCACAGGTTTCACTCTAAACAGCTCCAGGAAAAGTGCAGGACTGTGGAAAAAAATTTCAGTGAGAAATGGAGAAGCTGCAAGGAAATGTCTGAATTATAGTCTCCTTAATTGGTAATGACATCAGGGAGGTTTGACATGAGCCCCTGTCATCTGAACTGCGTGTGCGTTAAACAGATGAAGAGCACAACAGCAACTTGGCGTGCTCGTGGATTGCTTGGGAGGAGGGGGGATTATGGGGAGAGGTTGAGTTGCAGCACAGGGTATGGAAAACCCTGAAATATTTCTGAACACTCCACCCTGCTGCAGTGAAATTGATAGTGCATCTTGCGAAGGACAGAGAGGTTAAAACAAAACCCTGAGAAAAGAGTTTTGAAGAACACAACTTTCCTAAAGTGTGAAGGATTTCAGTTCCATCCCACAAGCAACTGGAGAAAGGTTTTGTTATTTTCTCAGGGGTGTTTTCTTGTGTTCCAGTTTAATAGCCTTTTCAGGAAAAATAAAATTAAAAAAAAGGCAATGAAGGCAGAATCCTCAAGTGCTCCAGCTTATGTCAGAGGTGTGTCCTGGTGTGCTGTGTCCCCTAACCCAGGGGACTTTATCAAATAAGCAGGAGCCAGGGGTAGCTGGTCCTGCGCTGGTGAGAGGTGGTGGCTGCCCCTGCCCTGGGGGCTGACTGGAAGGTGGTCACTGCTCCATATGTGTGAGCTCTGTCTGAAGGGCACCTAAAGAACCCTCCAGGAGGAAGGCTAAAGAGTAATGGCTAATGTCTGCAGCCAGGATAAAAGCTGCTTTGCCTCAGTTTCCTTTCCTTTTGAGGTCATAGATATCAGTACTAGGTGATTCTTTTGGGAAGAGGCTGAGAGCAACACTTGAACAGGAGGAAAAACCAATGGAAGAGTAAAAAGCATGAAATCTTGACTTGGATGCCAAGACAGAGGAAAGATGAAGAAAACCCAAGGTGTAATTCCCTTCCAGCATTTTTTCAGGACTGCAACACTAAATTCCCACCTTCTGGGAAGGTGCTTGCTCTTGTACATTCACTGGAAATACTAACTTGCCATCCATCACTATCACCTCTCTCATTTCTGGCTTAAACCTTTTGATATTCCAGGAGAAACTTTTTTGTGCATTTGAGCTGTTCTCTTTGCTGCCTTCAGGGCTGGATTTCTGTCACTCTTGGTTAAAAGCTGGTGGCAAGTCATTTTTGCAGAGGGCAACAGTATTGCTGCTATGCAGATCACTTAATTATTCCGAGTGTTATGAGTGCAAGTCTCTGCAGATGACAGTGTAATGCAGGGAAAGCTGAAATGAGAGGTAATAGAAGGTAATGAAAAAGTCAGAGGTAGACAAGATGATCCCGGGATGTGAGGTCAAACAAAACAAAACACTTAATAAAGGACTGTGCAGCTGGAATTAGCTGGTATTGCTGCATGGGGCAGCAGTGTCACCAAAGCAATATCATCCCTTCCAGTGGGCACTGTGGAGTGGCAGTGCAGTGCAGAGCTAACACCTCACACTCCCCGGAGGCTCCAGAGCCAACAGTGCCCCTGCTGGGAAACATTTCTCCCGTCTTCAGCTGCTGGGACTCACAGGAAAGCTGGAACTTCTGGAGGAAAGTGGCCAAGCAAACACCACCTGAGCGTCACCACCCCCAAAAGGGCTGTCCCACAATTACAGGCTTTCCTGAATGAAGGATGCAGTCACAGGCAAGGACATCCCCATGATATCTTTTGCCCCAAACCAAAAGGTTGGTAGGAGCTTTTACAGAAAATAAAGTTGACCTGATTATTCGGATCCAGCACTGAGCTATTCATCATCAGAATTTTACTTAATGCCCAGGACTAGAATATTGGGTTTACAGGGACTATAGGAAACCCTCCCACACTGCCTTCCTTCCAAACCTCCCTGCCAGGGAGCTTTTTGGTGTCAATTATTGTATTTATCACTTGAGTTCAGAAAAAACAGCCATATCTTTTTGGCTTGGACCATGACCATCCTGTGTTAGGTATTTTACAAACAAAAATTAACACGACACTCCCTGTCCTAACTCACTTTTAAACAGATAACAGATGGATACAGGCAGATGGCAGAGAAAAAAAATGTGACTAGGTCTGATCAAGAATTTTCTCATCAAACCCGTGGTGATTGATAAGCTCTCCTTTAAATAAGTTGGATTTGACAGTCTCGACAAAAGTTCTGATGAAAAGTAAAGAAAATTTCCAGTTAAGGTAAGGGCACCAGCAGAGAATAATAATAAAATTGTTAATGAAGTGGGTTGTGGCAGATCAAAGTTCAAGTGAATTAGGTATGATTAAAATCAGGCTTTTGTACTTTCTGTGTGGCTACTACCCCTTGCCTTAATCAGGAAGGAAGCCCTGCTTGTTTTAAATGCACACCCAGACATATATATCCATAGGAACAGGGACACATGCACACTATCCACACAGGAATGAGAAATATGTAACATGAAAGAAAATATTGAAGCTTTACTCTCTGGTGTAAACTGTAGCTCACCCAGCTGCAGTGGAGATGCTCCAGTTTAAATCAGGTCTTGGGGTGCACACTTCAATGCCTTTCCAAACTTTGGGCAATGGGGAGACTTGTAGTGATGCCTTACAGAGGACTGGGCTGTGTAAGGGACTTCCTTAGGGCTCGCTGCATCCCAAGGGCACAGCAGTCCCTTCTGGCTTCTCTGAGCTCTCTTCCTCACCTCAAAAGAGCAGTTCCTCTTCTGTAAAAGAGCATTTCCTCTTCTGCAAAGGCGTCCTCAGCAGCCTCCTGAGAGTCCTTCACTGACAGTGAGAATGGTCCAAGGACTTTACACCGAGAGGGGAGAGGTAAAATGTTGCGTGCCAAAGAATCATTTACCTTTTCATTCAAAATTGGGTAAGAAAGGTGTTTTTGCCACCTCCAGAGGGTGAAATCTATCAGACACCCAGGGAAAATGTTTAGTTTTATATGAAATATCCTCTCAAATAATAGTAACAACAACAAAACAGCTTTATTTTTAGGAAGTGTGCTATACACTGCAAAGCAGGGGGAAAACAAACAGGGTGCTCTCTGTCTCAACCCCTACGATTATCCCAAAGTAAAGTAATTTCAAGGCACATTTTGAGAAGGGAATTTTATTTGCATATAAATGTACATCTTATTCAGCACTAAACTGGCAATAGCCAAGCTAATTGAGGGTAAGTACGAATTGGAAGCCTGATTTGCATAGTTTAACAGTGGAATAGTGTAAATATATGTTGAGATGCAAGATACAATGTGAATCCTGATTCAGTACCAGGATCCCTTGCATGGGCTTGTGGATACAACCAAGTAATCCCTTCTCTTTTGACATGTTACAACATTTTATTATTAATTTTAATATATTGAAGTTCCCATAAAATAGTTTGATTCCTACTCATCCTGATATTTTATTTTTTGAAATCAAACATTTCATGGCTTTGATTTTATTTCTTACATATTTATCATGTTCAGTGTTTTACTGACTTGAAAATGCTGCTTGAATTTACTTTGCTGGTCATTTCACCATGAGCAGTCTTGCACAAGACTGTGGAAGTTTAATATAGTTAAATATAGCGTTAACATAGTTAAATATAGGAAATATTTATCTAAATATAGAAAATGAGATCCACCCCCTCATATCACTGTTTTATTCAGTTTTTAAATTATTTCCGTTTGATAGCAACCTCTTTTTATTTCTTAAAGATTTAGTGATTGAATTTTGAAGATTACAAAAAATATTCTTGTTGCAATTAAAAAAAAAAAAAAGGCAAAAAACCATTCAGTCTTTTTTTGAACTTAATTATCCCAGTAAGAATATCTTTAATTTTAACATTTCCTTTTAAGGATGGAAGTCTGTTTCTGTAATTTCGAAGTATGTCTCGTGAAGTAAATTAAACCCACCATCAGTGTACAGAAAGAGGCACATAATGAGGAATTTAGACATTTTTCCTATATTCCCTGAATTTTGAAGTGTTACTAATTTCCTCAGTATAATATTGAGAATGGGAATAATGTGATATCATCTTTTCTCCAGCACAGCCATTTGAAATTTGTTAGCAGGCTCTGTTCTGTCTAAATACTTAACAGGAGGGAGAAGGGAAACTTCTTGTGTTGACTAGAAGTAAAAATATTTAGTGACAGCACAAACCCCAAACAAACAAATAACCCAACACTCCCAAACCAAATAAACACACGCACAAAACAACCCCCAAATAAAACCAAAACACACAACAAAAAAACCCAAATCCAACACTTTAAAAGAAAAGTGTAACTGCCCAAAACTAGAGGATCTGGAGTTTTGAAAGAACTGAACTGGAAAGGGACCTGGGCTATAAAGGGGGTCTCGACTGAGCTGCTCCCTCCCCACCCCAGGGAGTCTGTCTTGCTGTCCCTTCTGATCCAGTCACTTTCCTTCTGGCCCTAAAAACTGCTTCTCTCTTTATTTATCCTGCCAGACTGTTTTAAGGCTTAAAATCCCTCTAAGTTATCCCAAATATCATTTCACTTACATAAAATAGTGGCAATCAGACAATAAGAATAATTTGTGATAAATAATATTTATCCTGTCTCTGAAGAACCTTCTTCACCCTCTTTTCTTGTGCTGGACTGGTTTCCTTAGGGTTCAGCCAATATTTTTTCCCTAAAATCATGGCTGAGTAAGAGCCAGTAAGGGTTTTAATGCCCCTGCATTGTCTTTCCCCTGGGACTTAGCCAGTCCCACATTTTGTGATACAGCAATTTTTAACTTGTCCATAAAAAAAGATTGCCTGAGCTGTCACATAAGCAATGCTTCTTCTATCTCAGTTAAAAAGAAAAATAATAAAAATACATTTCTGTTAAAGCTGAAGGTTTAGCCAGTATATTTGGAACAAAACCCAAATCGTTATGATAGTTTCCCTTTGCCTTTGTGGCAGTGTAAGAAGGATTAACACACTGTATGAGCATACTGGATGATAATGAAATAGAATAATTAAAATCACTTCAACACATTGTAGATAAACCTTTGAAAATAAGGAAAAATTCGGGTTTAAGTACCAGAATAATTGGAAAAAGTGAGTGCAAGTAAGTTTTCCTAAGAAAAGCTACTTTCTAAAATGCTCATTATCAGGGTGCAACAGAAGGAAGCATTGCCTTGCTAGAGATAATATGTACAGAGGGATGAGAAATTGGAAAGGTGGAGAGTCTGCAGAAGGTCAAGGGAGGGGGGAAAAGATGATCCATCTATCATTTCTGTCACAGTGCACCTCCCTTTTTTTTGAGAGAACAGTGTGACCCAAGAACAATGAGAACAAAATTGCTCTGCTCTGCTATTTCCAGTGTCTTAACACCACCGAGGAAGGGCTTCTGATCATGAGCAGCTCGTGTTTTATAAGTGCTCATTGTCACAGGAAACATGAGCCCTGTGTTTTAGCACAGGGCACGGAACATTTCTATTTCTGGCAAAGAGCAAATTGCTAAAAACAGAAAAAAGGAGTGTGGTTAATACAAAATGAAATAATAAAATAATAAAGAAAAATAATGTGAACTATGCAGGATCATCTCTTTGGCCAGTAGGTGTCTGTTATTCATTAAATCAGACTATGGTAAGTCCTATTTTGCAATTTTTTTTTAAATAGCCACAGGAGACACAAACAGCAAAGAGGTACCTGGGCATTTCAGATGATGGTGGGGTGGAAATGCACCTGGAAAAATCATGTGCCATTCAGTCAGGAGGTGCCAGACTCTGAACAGGGAGTGTATGACAGAAAATGTGTTATGGTCCCACTGCAGGTGTGGATAAAGGGCACGTATGGGCTTGTAAAAGAGAAAAGAAATTAAAGCACAATTTCTTTTTTAAAAAAATCTTCATAGAGAAAATCTAAGAATCTGAGCAGTCTCCTGTTTTGATAGGGAAAATTTGTATACATGGCACATAGTATATTAAAAGTCATAAATAGCATAACTGCTGATGATAATTAATATTAAAAGACACAAACAGATCTAAGAACTTGCATTAATCTGCTTTTCTAAATGCTGGAAGTTGCTCTGTGCTTAATTAAGGGGTGGAATCATCTTGTCTTTATGGTTATGCTGAGCTGGGTAGGTATTCAAGTCCTGATTGTGCCACCTGTGTCCTTTATGATGTTACTCAGAACATTATTATCTCTATTTTTTTTTTTTTTTTGCATTTGAAAATTGGACATAAGAGTTCCTTTTCTCACAAGAGCAAATATTGTATCTTACGCTAATTTTATAGTGAACATTTATGGAGTAAAGCCATTTTATTTCCACTGTCTGTGGAACTAGGGAGACAAGGATTTTTGAATATTGGCCAGTATTAAAAAAGAAATAAAATCGGAAAGATGAAATAAAAATGTCTAAGAGCTCAGCAAACAGTTGAAGGAGAAGCCTGTTCAGAAAGCTGATAAAACAGCTCATAACAGGGAAGGTGAGAAAATGCCAAATTATTTAACTTTTGAAAAAAAAAGAGACTTAACTTTACCTTGTCTTGATGCCCAAGGATCTTCTGGTTGCTGTTTAACTTATGAAAAAGGGATAGGGAGATACAGTGAGTGGAAGCCAAAACCTGACCCTTTCAGAGGGGAAAGAGAGGGACTGTTTTAAAAGGCCAGCAAGGCAATCATTACAGGCAGATCCGAATTTCTACCAGCTCTAATCTTTTAATGAAGGCCACAGAATATTCTGAAAAAAGATTTTATAGCTCAGCAGAAGTGACAGACTTGATGCAAAAAATTGTTGGTCTGCATCATGAAGAAGGTCAGTCTGGCCTCTCCCAGCGGTTCATTCTGGCCTTGCAATCCCGAAATCTCTGAATTAATGCCTGGGAGTGCTGCTGAGACCGTAATGCTGGACGTGGGAGCCGCCTTAACCTGCTGCGGGTCCTGGAGACGGGCAGCAGGAGAGAACATTTCCAGAAAGCTCTCTCTGAACACATCAGCGCAGGATTTTTCACGAGTTAATTCTGTGAAGGGCATCTTATGTTCTGTAATGACAAGTTCTTGTGCATGACTGTGAATCCATCTGCTTTGTTCGGCGGGTTAGCTGACGAGGGGAAATTGGATTTGTTGGTACAGGGGGTTATGTCTTAAATGAGTGGTACAAAAATAGGTCACCAAGCTGAGAACTAAGCTTGCTGTTTATTCCAATTATTTATTTATTTATCTATTTATTTATTTATTTATTTATTTATTTTAATCACCCCATACTACTCATTTGCAAAGCATAAACTCTGGGGCTTTTCTGCTCACAGAATTGCTCCCATTTCCTAAGAATTCCGAAGAGAAGGCAAAATGGTTGTTAGCACTCGATGTCCTGGATGGAGATGTGGGAGAGTGGCCTTTTCCCTGGTGTCCAGGAGATCAGCTGTGACAGAATTCCTCAGGAATATGGCAAGTGTGAGAGCCTCCCGCCTGGAAGAATTTCAGTTCCACTTTCTAACCTTGCAGGGCAATGACCTACCCAGGACATTGTGGGAGTGCAGAAGCAGAACCATGTCCAGGTGAGCTTTCTGATTGTCTGGTTCTCACTGTTGGGTTTGGTATTAATGGATATTTGGGAAGGAGAACAGAAAGAACCTTAAGTATACCATTTTCTTCTGGAAGCAGAGAAAGCTTTGGGTTCTCTATGCCTTAGACATGCATGATTATATATATAATTGGATAAGTATCTTCTCTGGAAATACTGTGAATTTTAGTTTTCTTTTCCTTTCTCTTTTTTTTTCCCCCTCCAAGCTTTTCTTAAGCTATTACTCCAATACTTTATTTTTTTAAGCTATTATTCCAATACTTTATTTTCTTAAGCTATTACTCCAATATCTTTATTTTCTTAAGCTATTACTCCAATACCTCATTTTAGGAACAGAATGATGCACATTGAGTGAAAATGATTTGTTGAATTATTTTTCTACCTCCATGCGAAAAAGGCACGTTATTTAAAATCCATTTGACCCAAAAGAATACATTTTTTATTTTTTTTTCCCGCATTTTTTTGCTTCATTTACTGACCTGAAAATATTTTTGTAGTCTTGTGGGTTCTTGAGCATAGTGAAAATGGAAATAGCCAAATAGTTGCTGTTAAAATTCCAGGATGTGATTAGTCCTTGTGTCTATGCAGACACTGATTTTACTGGGATTATTTGCATGTTTAAGGATCTCACAACCTGAGCAGGATAGTCTGGAGTTGATTTTGGTATTGTATTATTGTATTGAGATAACCAGTGGTTTGGATGAAAGTCCTTTATCAGTGTAATGAATGATATCCATAATATTTTAAGCTATTTTTTCCCCAAGAAGGTCCATGGCAGAATTAATGGCTTTTCATCTTACCCCCGTGAGAAGCACAGTTTAACATACAACCAGGGGAAAAAATAAATGCCTTTGTCTGAGTTTTTGACTGCTCGAAGCCCTTGCACAATGAAGGTCACATGCACCTTCATTCATCCCTTATCTTCTGACATTTTTCAAGGCACACGTTGTGTTCCTGCCTGGGGCATCAGATGTCCTTAGCACAACTTTCAGGGCAATGCACAGCTCCCTTCTCTGCCTTGCTTCACACACATGCTCTGCACTGCAGTCTCAGAGCTCAGGGCCACAGAAATGCCACCTTTCACCTGGATCCTCCTCCTTCCCCCTGGCCTGGGCTGCACATTTCCTTCTCTTGTTCCCTGCCTGTGTATTGCACGCTTGGAATTGTTCTAAATCTCACTGTTTATAGAAGGAAACACACAAAATGTAACACAAACATGCAAGCTAGAATGCGCTTTTCAAAAAGGTTTGGGGGTTTAATGTTCTTTTGTAGAGTACAAGTGACTGACTGTTGTCCACAGTTTAAAAAAGGACACAAAAATAGGTCAAACAGGACACTTGTTCCACTCAGAGTTCTTGGTAATATTAGCACTGATGGCTGAACCATGGTTTTAAACAAAACCTTGATTTAAAACATAACGTTGAAATAGGTAAAGTTGTTGAAAATATTTCAAATATTTTTTCAGAGAAAGATTTATTTTCTTGGACATCTTTCACGTAACTTCAAGTTTTAGTTGAGTGGAATCTGTGTTTGCTTGGGTGTGCTGACTTTGTTGTGGGTGGAAGGAAGATCATGTGTATGTGCTGCAGCAGGTCAACAAGAACCGAAGGAGTCAAATAAATTGATGCCAAAAGTCACTTCAATTACTTTAAACAATAGACCTCAAACTATGAAAATTGGAGACCCTGCTATTTTTAGGAAACAAATTTTCCCTGCAACTCTTGCGTGTACTTTTATATTTTTAACATACCCTCACTAACATGCACACAGACATTGTTATTGTCCTTCTATACTTCAGAATACATTACTTAAGCAGCTTATAACAGATGTAAAATCTAGGCAAGATACTGCATTATTCATTCCAGTCAGTCTGAGTTATTGATTATGGCATTTTGAGGTATTTCTGCACTCGCTTTTTTTTCTTCTCCCTCCTAGACTGATAATCTAGGAAATGAAAATGAACAGGGAAAAATAAAAGCATAGCTTTGGTTTCATTTTTATTTCTGTGTTAAATTCAACAGCACATTAATGAGGCTTTTGTTTTCCTTGGTAGCATCCCCATTTCCACATGCTGCACATGGTCATCCCTCAGAGAAGCCTAGCTGCACACAGCGTGTCAGCCTTGGCTTCACAGGAAAGTGCAGACTTTTCATTCATAGACACACGGCATCTTTTTCCTTTGTAAACGCCAAACTGAATGAAAAATACTCCTCAGAGAATTAGAAAATAATGAATGATTGGCATTTGGTGTACAATTTCTTATTCTGGGGAGATTTTGGCATGCCATTCACTGGGAAATTCGGAGTCTTGAATGACGTCCACGTTTACCAGATGGGCTGTCAAGGCGTATTGTGTGTCAACACCTTTGCAGAATATCCCTTGAAGCCTAATTCCTCTTGCTTATGGGCATCTGATTTGGTGCTTCTGAAGGAAGTATTCTATGTATTTTCATCCCACTCTCAAACTGTTCATGTTACCGAGGCTTGGCTCGGTCTCTTCACCCACAAAGGGTATCTGTGTGAGGGGACAGGGTTTGGGGAAATCCATGGAGCACAAATGTATGGAGTATCCCCAAGTCCATGAGGTTCTCCTCATTCCTATGTTGGAACCTTAAGGAAATACGGATCTATGGCAACCAGTAACTAACAGGAACTGGTTCAGAGTCCATCTGGTGGTCAGCTCAAAGTTATGTTCCTTAGGACTCAATACTAATAATGGGCTACTGTTGTTTAAGTGTTCAGTAATGACCTCTTGGTTGAGACGAAATCCTCGTAAGTTGGTGGGTGACACCAGATGGGGTGGAATAGTCAATCTGCTCCCTAGCAAAGCAGGGCTGCCACTCAAAAAGATCTGACTAGGATGAAGAATTGGGCTGGCAAAAACTTCCATGGGGTTCAGTGAAGACAAAAGCACCATTCTGTGCCTGGGCTGTAGCAAGAGATGTGGTGCAGGAGGTGGGTTGTCTGACAGGAGAGCAGCTCTGCATGGACACTTTGATAGCACAGTGCCAAGTGTGTGAGAGAGAGGTGGGTTTTCCACTATTTGCTTTGTGAACACTGGTATGTGAGGTCATATTAAGAGTAGGCTGGTGTTTGAAATACATAAATGATTGTTAAGGTTTCTTCATACCAGTAATCCCCAGCACACTGCAGTCCTGGAAAGAACCACAAAATCAAGGGCAACTGTGTTATTCCAGTGTCTTCTGTGCTCCTTGCAATAGGATGGGTCTCAAATGACTTAGTTTCACCCTTTTTCGTTACCCTTTGTGTAAGTTTTCTCTGCTGCCTGAGCAATACCGTATTTGTGGCTGTGTAATCCCTGGGCTTGTTGCCCTGTTCACCACAGCTTGGAGAGCAGGTTGAATTCCCCATTTGATGGTTTTTTTCTTGTCAGCTGTGTTTCTCAGTCTCTGATCTTTTTTTTTCCCTTCACTTCGGGGTTCTCTCAAATTGATTCGTGTCTCTCCAAGTGTGTTGCCCAAAAGTGGACTTAAATTAACTGAGGACTTGTGAGTGCTGAGCTGAGCTGAGAGATTTCTCTCTGGATCCTGCAGCTCATAGCTTTGCTTATAATCCCAGTATGGTGTTTCCCTTTGTGCAACACCTAAGTGGTGATTCATGTTCATCTTGCAATCCAGTGTAACTCCCCAGTCCCTTCATAGCAAACTGCTGTCCAACCACTTCATTATGTGGCCATTTATGCAGATTTCTGAATACCAGAATAGCAGAGTGGTGACCACAGCTGCCTGGAATAGGTATCCTTGGCCACAGACCATCTACATAAATATCTTTAGAAGGTCATACCAGCTGCTTGTTAGAGCAAATAGCCAAGAACTAGGAAAATTCTGAGATCAAATCCTAATTAAACTACTGACTTGCTGCATGACCTTGGGTGGCTGCACTCTCTGTGTAGCCATGAGTCCCAGATCAAAACCTCTCTGCTGAACTTCCCTCTGAAGAGAGATTAAAAAGCCGTACAAAACAGAACCTGTGTCCATCACCCACAGGAACATTCTGTTGGTCCTGAACTCCTGCCCTGACCCCTGACCCTTAATGCAAAATACATCTGTACCTTCCTAAAATCTTATCCTTTTTTGTTTATATGGGTTTGTGGATGCATTATGATTAACACACATACATCCGCATAGATTACTGCCAGTGGGGTTTTGCACATCCAATTGCCTGGTTTATCTCACTGAGATGTGGATGTTTTTTCTGGTGCAGCTTGGAGCAAATGATGGATTTTAAGAGGAAGGGAATTGGCTCTAGTGCTCTGTGTCTGAGCTTCAATGCAGAAGCTTTACTGCTCAGTACTTCACTAATAAACACTGACTTCTCAAGTTACACTGGTTTTAGTCTGTGTAAAGAAGGCAGAGTTTGGGAGACAGTGGAGATGAATGACAAGTGTACTGCCTGCCTGTGAACCTTGGGCTGCAGTAGGCAAACAAATGTGAAAAATCAAAGCTCACATCTTTGCTTTGTCTGGAATGTGTTTTAAACACTGACCATTCACCCCAGCCAAACCGTGTTGTGCCAGTTTGCAGAGCCCCAGTGGATCTGTGGGGCAGCTGAACAGCCAGGAAATCCCTGGGAAGTTTGCAGGATTCCCATCACAGGGAGCACCAAATGAAGGCACAGCTGCCTCTCTGTGAGTCCATCCAGCTCAGCCCTGCAGTGTGTTCCAGCTGAGGACTCGCTCTGGCATCCTAGTGCTAAACATCCCAAGCTTCAAGGAGATGTCTGCATTTGGAGAGCTCACAGACATGCCAAAAATGGTGATGATCCAATGCAGCTTTAAAGGGCAGAGCGTTCTCAGAGCCAAATCCTGCCACACTGGCTTCCCGACACCACTGCAAGAGTGGCACCTTCTCATTGAGGGTAAGGCTGATAACTGTGGAAACAAGTGAAATTCGGTTTATTATGGGCCCCACAAGGAACTAAGAGGTAAATTAATAACTAAGGTGTTCCAGCCTAACAACATTTCTCAAATTCTACAGAAGCACAGGGAAGGGAGGACAGAGGAGGAAGATGGGTATGAAGGCAGGCACTATTCTTTTACCAAGTCCCTTCCAACCCAGGCCATTCCATGACTGTGTGCTGAGGAAGCTGCTCCAGTGTGAAGATGTTCAGCCAATCTTCTGTATTTTCTGAGGGGTGGAAGTGGCTCTTTGAGCAACAATGGTAAGTGTTGCCTTGTACACTGGTTGTATAACATAGATCCTCTATTGCAGTAGAAAATTATTAATTGCCCCTTATCCAAGATGTTTTATCCATCAAATAAAGAGGTCTTACTCCACAAAAGCATGTGCCATGGATGGTGTCAGCGTAATTTTTATGACAGCAATTAGAGCCTGACATTAAACCACATTTTAATGTTTATTACACAAACTTGTGCAACTGAGCTAATGCAAAGGGATGTTTTTCTTTGTATTGTATAAAATTTGTGAAAAATGAAGATTTCTCGTGCAAAGCTTTTTTCACCATCTCACAGAGAGGATAGTGCAATAGTAACTATTTCTCATTCACTTCAAGAATCCAGTGCTGAATTTTCCTTGCTATTAAGCTGAAAACAGTTATCAAAATGCTGCTGTCACTGAATTTAATACTAATTTTAATTTATAGCAGTAAAATCGGAAACAATTGGTAAGACCTCTGATATTCCTGCAAAAAATTTTTCTATCACTCAAAAAAGCACCATGGAAAATCTCCTGAATGGGCAATGGCATTATTTATCATTCTTTTCCATATGCACCACTGAACAGTTTTCACTAAAAGAGTCAGTTCCTTTCCCAAGGCAGGATTAAGGTCTCAGGGAGCCTCTTGGCCAAACCACAACTTCTAAGGATGAATATAATATGAATCAAGATAAGAGCATGTGATAATATATCTCCAAGAGCAGGTAACATGCAAAAGACTTTAATGACAGATGTAGGGTATTGAGATACCACACAAATAATGCTGAGGTTCCAGATGGATAACAGCCAGGCATGCACAGCTGAGAAATTATCCAGGCTAAACACCCAAAGACAGCCTTCCTGCAAATAATAGGGAATTTCTGGGCAAAGCATGAATGAGAGAGGATGTTCCCTCTCAGAATTTCACACAGTATAAGCAAAAATGGAAAAATACTGAGGGATGAGGTCGTTTCACCAGGCAAACTGTCTTCCCAACAAAAGTGGCTCATGAACACCCTTGCAGAGTCCACTCCTTGCACAAAATTCTCTTGCAGCTCTGTTTGATTATTTACATCTCTGATTACATCAACTCAATCACAATAAATGCATAAACTCTGTAGTCAGCTTACAAAGATTTAAACATCTAAAGTGACTGAAGGAGGTGAAATGTCAAGGAAGCTGGAGTTTAGCATTTTATGCTTTCAGAATCCCAGGTTTCATGAATATCTTGCAGGCAATTCCAGACTCTCAGAGTTATTATGAACCCAGCAGTAGCTGTGGGTCCTGGCTCTTGGCTCTGTCTTTTATTTCACTTAATAATTTTTTTAGAATTAAATTTACATATTTTCATCCCTGCCTGAAAAAGAATCAACCAACTCAAATCTGTTTTCTGTGCTGGCTATATGAGATTTAGTAGGTAAAAACACATTAACTGAACATAGACAAATTGTTTTGCAGTATAAAGGAAACAGAAGGCTTTCCAACTTATGTACACAGTAGGAAATAATATGTTATTCAAGGCAATTGCCTTCCCCTTGTTTCAAAAGCCTGGCAATGAAGCTGATGTAAACAATATGTAAAGACAAGTGAATCTCAAAGAGAGGCAGTTTTTCTGGAACACCTCTTTAAGCCAGTATGCATAGCAATTGCTCATCATCCCGCAGGATTTGACCCCTTCCACGAACTGTAAAACTAGAAAATGCACAATATACACAGCAAAATAAAAGAGAAAACAGGAGGTCTCGGATAATGTGGAGAAAGAACTGCACTCTGCTAATAGGGATGGGAAGAAGGATGTGCTTTCACTCCAGCTGATCTGTTGGAAATAGCAGTACACCCGATGTTTTCACTGATTCATGGGAACAATGTGAAATTCTGAACTCCAGCGAGTGCTCAGTGCTCATTGTTTTCCCAAATAGCCACGTACCGCTCCGTTTCATCTAGCCCAAATGATCACAGATGTATTTGAGTGGAGATCTGCAAAACTGTTTATGCTACCAGCAGCTGATAACTCTGAATAAAATGTGTCACATTGCTTCACTCAAACACAGAGGCAAACATTGGAGTCTATTTGCAGCTTGAACGTTTCCCCATAGAACACAGCTGTCTGCAGTGCCATTACTCAGGGGTCCATTCAGTGGCACTGAGGAGTACCCCTCTTTCTCTACCCCCAAAAGGCTTGAGAGCTGATGACCTAATTTTCCAATCTTTAGCCAGGTAGTTTGTGTGTGTTCCTGACCAAAATCTAGCCCATTAAAGCAAACAGGGCATTGCCCTTTAATAGAATCAAGATTACTTGAAAATCCTCTTGAAAACCATTGAGAGTAGCAGTTACCAAACATCTCTCAGCCCTGACTGAATAAGCATTGGAAGAATATCAAATGAGCCTATTTAGAGATTAAGTAGAGTTTAAAGCCACACTTAGATGTTATTCTGTCTCTAGGCTGGGATACATAAATAGGACTTGTGTTCCTTTAATTCAGAATTCCTTCTTCAAGGCATCTTTTGAAGCAGGGTTCATGCTGCCTTGAGACTTTAATCCTGTGAGATTAAATTGGGAATGGAACTGAGGAAACTTGTCTTTACACAAGGTCAAAAGTGTAGATAGACATTTTGCTTCATTCTCCTGAAATACATGGCTCAGCTCCAAGGACTTGGGGATGTTTAGAGCTAAGCAGATGTGGCAGCTGTTTGGGTTTGGGATTTTTGGGTTTCCTATTACTAAAGGAACCTTAGTGCAAGTCAGATTTTTAATTTTATTTTTTTTTAAATTAAACTTATTACAAATGTTTTATCAGTAGAACATTAAAGTTTCATTTCTTCCTTAGGAAGTGGTAACGATTATGTTCAGACCATGTCTGTCTCTGAGTCTCAGCCTGAACAGCAAGAGCAGCAGGTCAGGGGAGAAGATGTTTATGCAATAATTGTTGCTGACATTCAGGCGTGGTCACACTCTGGGACTACATAGGACAGGCTCTGGATATGACTGGTGAATTCAGGATCATCTGAAGCAGAGTCACAAAAAGCAAACAAACACCTCAAAACCTGCCTTTGGTTCACACAATTAGCAGAAAATAATATTTCACAGTCGTCTCGTGCGCTGCTCTAGCTGAGGTTAAAAAGGATTTAGCAACATAAACTTCATTTTCTGTGGGGTTTACGAGTGAGACGAGCTGTTCTGAGTGGAAAAGGAGTCTGCCAGGTCCTAGCCCAGAGTGGTGTACATATTTCCCATTTTAAACCCAGGAAGAATTAATAGAATGCACATGCAGTGGTGTAAACATTAAGGACCACGTTTCCCACTGCTTACTAAAAGCACAGGTATATGTTAGAGCACAACATTTGCTCTCCTGGTTTCTTGTTTGTAACAGCAGAGCCAGCTGGAAATGGGAATTAGGTTAATTCTGTAAGACACTGTGTGCATTTAATAGTTCTCACCATTCTCTTTTATTAGAGTAAAAAAACTTGCCTAGCAAGTGAAGGGAAAGCAATAATTTTGAGCAAAGACTGATGCATTTCAGAGTCTGGGACATGTTACTTGTCTTTCCCAAAGGCTGGGGGTTTTTGTGTGCATGCCTCTTTAATGTAAATGGTATACATCTTAAATATGTATTTGCACAAGAGCCTGGAACCACTCCAGGAAGAACCACTATACTTTTGTCATCTACTATATGGATTTTAAGGCATTTATAAATAGGTATTTAGCTATCAGACTAGAACTGTTCCCTCAGAAACAGTCTGCAAATAATACACATTTATAGGACTCCTCTTTAAATGCGTTGTTTACCAGGGGGAGACAGGAAATTGTTTCTTCTATATACAAACATATCATTTACCTGAAAAGAGCTGTTCAAATATTACCCATTTCTGCCTGAGCCATTTTAGCCCTGCAATTAAATCACAGCCAAGCTCTCACGTGCTGAAAGTTGGGACATCAACACTATTAGTGTATTTGCCTTGAAGAGAAATGAGAATACATGAAAGATACAATAAAATTAACTCCGTGCTCACCCAGTTATAAGTTGCCCATGACAGAGGGGGTCTCAGATCTAAATCTACCCAGATATGAAAGCACATTCTTCTGAGGCATTAATACACCTCAATATTTTACACTCACTGTTTAACACGTTTTGCACATGTTCCTGTCACTGCTGCGACACCCACACTGTCACTTTACGAATAGCTGTGCCCAGCCCTTCTGGAACTAGGAGGGAATTTTACAATCTTTCTCCTACAGTTAAGACCTCCACTTTTGGAACCACTGAAGGCTATTTTTGGAAGACAGGAAGTGTGAACCATTGCTTTAATAATACATATTTTCTGTCAGTGAGTGTTTTTATGATGATTTATATTCAGGGATATGCTATATCAGAAATTTCTGCCAATTTTTTTGTCATCAGGAATATTGGCTCCTCAAAACCAGAGATCTGAAAGCAACTCTTTTGGATGGAAAAAGTATTTTCCAGGTTTGAATTGCTGTATTAAAATCAGACCAGGTTTTTAATCCCAGCTCTTTCCCATTCCAGACCACTGCTGGCATAAGCAAACTGCAAGTGGATACTTTTCATGAGTTTTCCCCCTTTTTTTATTTTTTATTTTCTTTCTTTGGAATGATTTGTTGCTCTTGGTTTCCTAAGATTGCTGTTTCAGGGGGAGGATTTTGAAATCTCAGTGCTCTGTGTGACACTAAAATATATGTTCCTTTCAAATGTGTTTCTAGTAGCTTTCCCTCACTTGAATCACTCTCTGAGATGCCTCAGATGTGGAACAGTTCAGTGGAACTGAGATGTGGCTCACATCTTCGGTGGGATTTTGAAAATGCTCACCATGGCTGGTGAGAGGTAAATGCCCTGGGATGAGGATTAAATGACAGGAATGCTTTTTAACTTGCCTAATTATCCCTGGTGACAACCCAGCAAATTGTTTTCAGGCAATCTGCACTGATTAGCTCTGGATTCTCTGGATTCTGTGTACAGCATCTCTTCCTTGGGTTTGTATCCATGCAGCTTTCAGCTCACTCCACTTCTGCATTCTCATTACAATCTGGATGTGTCCAATTGGAGCACCACAGTGTCTTATAAACCCCTGGATTTTCCTTCTCCTTTCCCTGCTGGCACCAAAGCTGCACCCAAGCTGCCGAATTGGGCAATTTGTTCACTAAAAATAACCTGGTTTTTAGTTATTCCACGAGGTATCCACGATGGTTTCCCTTAGGTAGCTTATTATTATAATTATTTAGGAAGGAATCGTTCCCTGGGAGGGTGGGCAGGCCCTGGCACAGGGTGCCCAGAGAAGCTGGGGCTGCCCCTGGATCCCTGGGAGTGTCCA
>JAWWEE010000018.1:4011657-4040069 GCA_035221455.1 Xenops minutus | reverse complement strand
AGGGTGGGATGGGATGGGATGGGATGGGATGGGATGGGATGGGATGGGATGGGATGGGATGGGATGGGATGGGATGGGCTTTAAGGTTCCCTCCAACTCTGTGATTACCCCAACAGTGGAATTCTGGCACAGTGGCTGCAACCCTAGGGCAGAAGTGCTGGTGATGGCAGAGTAAAATGCAGCCTCCCAGCAGCATCACTGGTGGAAATGTGTAAAAGCAGACAAGTTTGCTGTATCATTTAGTTCCTGCAGATCCTTTTCCCCACTTCCATTGTGTTCACTGTTCTTAAACTACTTTCCAGTCCTGGGCATATTTCAACCCCCCCACATTGCCCTTTTTCTACGTTCTTTATTAATTTTTTTTTTTTAATTAAACCGAAGTCTAATATTCTCTTAATAGGCCTCTTAACCTACTCCCAGTTTTCTTCAGACTTCCCCCTCCTCCTCCTCCTCTGTCTGGTCTTTGTTCCTTTTTACCTGCATTATTTATCTGTCATTCCCACCCACACCTCTGTCTCTAGTTTTTCACTCTATCTATTGCTCTGTCTGTCTGTCCTTGAACCCACCCTCCTTCTCTGCTTTTGGACACCATGCAGCTATTCCTAGAAAGAGAACTCTGTCTCACTCTGGCTGCTATCTAGGAAAAGAAATAAATCTAATTCTAAATGCAGGTGGACAATTTGTTTTGACAGCAGCAATTATCTGTAGTATTAATGCATAATAATTATTTGGTATTAGTGAAATTAGGAATAAAAGCAGCAGACTGTCACATAAGAATGCTGCTGTTAAATAGTTTATTTAGATACTCCAAGAAAGAGGGAGAAGCTTGAGTTTTTATTTTATAACAACGATTGACAGATTATATGCAGATTCTGGTTTATTCTTGGATTATTTGGGGTTAAAAGACCTTGGAAAAAATGCCTTTATTCTCTCACATAACTGAGTTGAGTGTGCTCCAGCAGAGGGTTACAGTGTGTGGACTGTGATTGTACAGAACCCTTTTGCTGCTGAAGAACATAACCCACCCAGAGATAGCCGTGTGCCTAACACATTGGGGGGTTTGATGGGTATTACCTTTAGATAAAATCCATCGAGCTGAGACAGATCTCACTATATTCATTAGCTTTCATCGCCGCCCAAACCTCCTTTTCTTTGCAATTTAAGTTTGGTATCTCACACTCAGAGAAATTCCCATTTTGTGAGCATTATCAATATGAAACAGTGTTTTGGCCTTTAATAAAGGATTGTTTTACAGCTCATTTCTGCAGTACAAATATTGCATGCAGTGTGAGTGCACCATCAAGAAACCTTTACATGCATTCCTATTAATATGGCTTTTTTTTTTTTTTTTCACCTAACATTCTATCCAAAAGAGAAAATCCTATCAGCATCACTAAACTCTGCTTTAAGGTTTCATTGATCTTAGCCTTAGAACAAGATTATAAAAACAGTCCTACACAGAGATAATGTCGAGGGAATTTTGGCTGATCTCAACACTCATTTGAGATTAGATCTAGTCATATTCAGACACATATCTCTTCTTGCAGATAATACATGCCTACCAGTGGTTACCCTTAATTAAGATGCAATAGCTGCTTTTGTTTCCTTTGGTCCTAACAAATATATTCATGGACATTTGATGATAAATGTCTTGTGCTCAGTGTACAGCATTCCAGGCTCAGGGTCGATTTTTCCTGGTGAGGACTTCTTTCTACCAGTGAGAACCTGTGCAGTGAAACACATCATCTTCCTGCATCCTAATGTTTCAGCCTGCACTTAGGAATTCAGCTCCCTCCTTTATTCTTTAGCTTCCATTCTGCAGAAACTTGTATATATAAAGATTATTCAAATAGCTTTTTGTCAGTGAGGGAATTATTCTGGGGAAGGACAGCACATAAGAAAAATGTGGAAATTACCATAAAAGTTGAGGAAAAGATTTCATTTTCACTGTATCGGTTTTCATATGTCAGGCTGTAAATAGAGTCTTACAAAGACTTAAGTTAACAGTACAAAGAAACTAGAATTTAGACTCCACTCTTAAAATAATACTATGGATAATATTCTATACCTCTATACCTGCCATTTGGTTGCATAACTCTTCATGGATTTTCAAGTTCAGCAAATCACCTGTTCTCAGGGTGCCTTTTTTAACACACATGCACTTCCATCAGCACGTCTAAGTCTTCTCTTCCTCCTATATAAAGTTATATGCAATATTATTTGGGGGCATCTTTTATGACATCAGGTTATCCAAAGCACTGCCTTTCACGAGGGAAAACATAAGCCTCCAAGGGTGTAACATTTGTTTACAGCTGGCTTTCTTTCTCTCTGAGAACATTTCTCTTTGCATTATTAGTTAATAGCAAGGGAAAATGGAGAGCAAAATTACTGCTGCATAAACAAACCTGTTACACAAATGCCTTCAACATTCCAAAGAATAGTGCCAGAGATTGTATGATCTATTTATTTTTTGTTTTGCTGGGTCACTTGTGAATAACACATCAGTTGAGCTTTCACAGTCTACCAGCTGTGGAAATGACAGAATTATTTAGGGCTCAGCTCTTAAGCATGTTCAAGTTGAGGATTAAAATCCCTTTGGCTTAAGCATTTGCACAATCAGTCTTAGACTGTCAGAGATTTCTGCTGTGTGGCTAAAAAGCTACTTTTTGTTTTTTTCTTCAGCAACAAAAGCAATGGTGTCTCCCAGTAACAATTTCTGTTGGGAGACTGACAAAATATCTGCCTGAAAATGGTCTCAGGGTATGTTCCTGGTGTGTCCTAACTCATAACAGGGTTCAAGAACACTGTGCACATCCTTCTCACACGGGGAATGTGATATAAATAACATGGTTATTTATATAACCAGTTGCAGAAGCAACTGAAGCAGCAGTTCCCTTTCCATGTAAGTGCTACAATTAAGTATTGTTATGATGAACAGCTAAAGTCAAGTCTCTACATATTTCTGCTTAAATTACACAAACTTCAGAATCGTGGTCGTTGTTATTATTTTGTATAATTACTTTATGTCTCTAAAGTCATTAATGCCCTATTTTAAAGCACCTGTTCTGACTAATGGTGTGTGAAGTTGAAGACAAAGGCAGGGTGGATTTTACTCTGCTCATGTTGAACAATTCATACACTGAAAGTAGCACAGAGCCCAATAAACATCTGTATTATGGTACACTTAAAGCTGAAGTCATTGGGGGTTTCTCACCTTTGCTTGATACCTTAGCTACTCTCTTCCCTTTTATTCTTATTTAGTGAAGCACATCAGTGTCTTTAATTTTTTGCATCTGCTTCAGACTCAGTGCCCAAGGATATCATTATAATTAAGCCTGCACTATATTTCTCTTTTGCATAAGCATGGCTGTGCATCAGTGGGTTCTCTTTTTTCTTTAATTTGATATTATATATTGTATTGTCTCCAGGAAATTTATCTGTTCATTTCTTACAAAAGTTTGCTCGTGTTCAATCTTAGGTTGAGATAGTTGGCCTTACTCCATCCCTGTGATAATTAACAGTGACTCCTGGTGACTTCACAGAAGTTTCTACCTCCATATCCATTTTTTTTTCCATTTCACATCCCTATCCATTTATTTGAGATACTTAAGTTACTTAATCACATTATCCTTTGGTGGGAATGGCTAAACTTCATTCATTTTAACAAGGTTCGCATGAGAAATATAAAGATATTAATATTTAATAATCTGCTGTGTTTAGCAGATCATAAATTTTATAGTCAACCTATTGCTTACTTAGGCATGAAATACCCAATGTGTGTTCTCCTAATCAGGCTTGTTCTCTTCACTGAATTGTGAGGTACCTTTGCAAGGTACTCAGCACATAGTCCAGAGTTACTGGGTTTACAAAGTCTGAGCAGAGGGACCCTTCTGGATTCCATCCCTGGCTCTGTACTGTAAAAACTTACACAGGTTGTGTAACCAGCATTTAAACTTCCTAACTGGAGTCAGGAACCTGATTAAATGATGCTGTGGGACATCTAAACACCCAGCAGCCACAGCTAGCCAAGCTTCAAGTCTTTTGTCTCTATCCCAGGATCAATGAATTCCATTTAATAGTCCTTGGATAACCTTGAGGTTGGCACAAACTTCAGTTTCCCCTTTGCCATCTCTGGAGTGGGGACAATGTCTGCACCCAAGGGCTGGCTGTAAAACGAAACAGAGCAAAAGTCCTTAGGGGATTAGTATCTGGATTCTGGGTTTTTGTCTAAAAAAGTCCTTTAAAATACATTTTTAAAATCTGCAACATATCCACAAAGCAGTGATGATGTTTCCCCCCTCTGAAAGATGTGCTGAATATTACCCATGCAGTAAGGCCAAAGCTTTTGACAAATATGTGGCTTTGTGTAATACTGTAAAGCTGCTTTCTACCTGCTCTCACTGATGCTTTTGGGACACAGTGGATCCCTTACACATGGAATAACCTGCAGCTCCAAAGGCTGTTCCTGCTTCTTGGATTGCTGGCACAACTGTTCCCATAGAACTGGCCAGAAGCACTGGACTTGCTTCCCAAGGCATCCATCACTTATGGAAGATATGCACCATTTCTTTCTGAAAGTGAAGGGGATTAGAGACTGAAACACTTTATATTTAGTAATTCACTTGTTTTCACTTTGTTTCTGGTGTCATTCTCTGGACAAAGACATGAATCTTTTAGGTCTGTAATAAATTCAGAAAGAGTGTTATGGTTTTCAAAATGTAACCAGTCCATATTTCCAAGCACATAAATGAATGCATAGGATCCCTCTGCAGAGTGCAGATGTAGCATGTGCCTTGTAAATTCTGTTGCAGAATGTAAAATATAGGAAAAAACCCCTGGACACAGGACTCATCAGCTCCTCCTCCCCAGTGGCTTCCCACTTAGACACTCTCTTCTCTGCCTAGCTGTGAGCTGGTACATTCCTGCCAGACACTGCACAGAGGGGATGGAAATCAGGCCACAAGTGTCAGCCTGGTTGTTTCCAGCTATAGAGCCCAGCCACTGAAATAACCAGCTGGAGTGGCTCTTCAGGGAAAGGTATCCAGGGCCCATCAGTGCTTATTGTGTTTGGGAAAGTTCAGAGGTCTGAGGAGCACAATGCTCAGTGATGTCTGCTCGCTCCAAACATTTTACGGTTTTAGCACAAACCTCATGTATTGTTGACAGTGACAGTCTCTGTGTTTATTTCCCTGTGTAATCTTTGTCTGATTTCAAGTGTGCCTGTAAATACTGCTGCCATTTCAGCAAACAAGTTATTAGCTCTATCAAAGGTAGAGACATGAGAGATCTTGGAAAGGTTAAGTCTTGTGGAAGAGCCTCTTGAAGGCAGAGGCCACTTTTCCTTTCCTTTGAAGATAATCAAAATATGGAGAGTAGCTGGTCATGAGCAAAATGATCAGGGTGGCATAACTAAAGCTTATTGAATTTGTGCTGAGGATCCCCAAAAATGGCAGTTTCATTTGTTCCACACAGTTTTATCCTCTAATTCCTAATCACAATGCTGTCTTATTGTGCACAATGAAAAGACTAATTTGACTAAATCCATTCATAAATGACAAAATCAATAGTTCTCCTTTTGAAAGTCACTCAGCATATAGAATATGAGAATTTATGGTTAGTTTACTGCTGTCATGGATGGGTCTCTCTCTCTCTCTCTGGTAGTAACTGATAAAGCAGCTTTTGAAGTCAGACTGTCTCAATAAGTACTTAAATCCATCTTAATGTACCCCGGGGAAGCGAGTCTGAATTAACCTAGTACCTCAGTTTTGCAACAATAATAAGGTGAAAGGGAGTATACAGCAGAAACTGATTATAATAAGTGATACAAAAGGAGACAGCGACAATGAGGCAGCAGTAGAATAGGAACTGGGATTAAGGGATCTCTCACCCAGCCATGTGCAAAAATGTTGAAAATTAATGTTGTATTGTTTAGCTAACAGCTGTCAAGTCGTTCAAGTCATTGTAATGTGTGCTGTGCTTGCCTTCCTCCCCGGCTCACCAAGAGCCTGTTAGAAATCATATTCTCTTTCTTCTTGAGAATGACAAAGTTAATCCTTCCTTGCATTGCTTTTTAAACAAACTCCCAGCAAAGGCTGTCTCTTAAATTTGTCAGTTAGGATATCAAGGCAGCGTGAAACTTTGATGTTAGACTGGCGTTTGATGAATGGGGTTAAAAATCACTTAGGGCCGTAGTGCCTCTGGTTGTTGTGTTTGTGTGTAGATGTGAAGGATGCAAAAACACCCTGGAACAGTTGTGGGGCTGCTGTAATCGGAGACAACACCCTGTTCCTCACACTGGCTACATAGGAGATGCATCCCCCTGAGAAGACAGGACACACAGAGGAGAACAAGGAGGAGTCCAAGGGTCTTTCTGTTTCATCAAAATACTGTTCTCCTAATAATAATAATAATATAAAATTGAAAGAAAAATAAAAATAAAGTCTTTCTCAAACAGACTTGAAAACCAGCATTGCCTTTCCTAGAATCAGGCAATGCCCATATCACTGTATCTGACATCTGTTACTGTTTCTCCATTTCAGTTTCCTGGTTCATTGCTCTCTTTTTATACACAAGATGCTGTATTAATGAGTTATATTTGGCATTGAAAGGATTTAGCAAATTTGTTCACTAAACCACAATATTTAAAACTAATATTAAAAATTAAAACTTAGGTGGTTTGTGATATTTCTACAATTTTGCCCATGGCAGAAGAGAATCAGAAATCAAAACAAGTTGGCTGGGGCATTTTTATCTCATAGATTCCAATTTTGTCCTGCATAAGCAGAAGTTACACGTGCTGCTGATCAGCCCTTGGTGTTCTGTGAAAGGTGGCAATGGGGGTAGATGTTTGGTCTGGTGGTTCCTTCAAGCCAGGGGACAACTGGTTTTATTCTACAAGTTCCTGTGGCTCTGAATTCTCCCATTTGTGAGGCCAGGGCAGCAGACTCAAACACCAGCTGAACAGCAGGCTCTTCTTAAGGACACAGAACAAAGCTTTGTGGGCATTTCTTTGATGTTTATCATCTCTCAGACAGTGTTAAGGCCTTTTTACCTTTCTAGATGTCGGTTGATTCCTATGAAAAAGCAAATTGAAAATACTCTTTCAACTATTGTGTTGCTCTGGTGCTGATTAGCCAGGAAAACCCTTGTGTTGGAACCACTCTGGGGAAGAGGTTTCATCCTTTACCAACAACATCCTTTCAAAAAAACCTCAAACAAACAAACAAACAAACAAAACAAAACAAAGTACATCCACTATTAGATTGTGGCAGCTTTAATGTAGATGGAAAAAGAAGAACAGCTTCATTCAGATCAGAGCAAACTAACTTGCTGATGTGTAAGTGAGCTGTGGCAGAAGTAAGAAGCACGAGAAGCTTGCAACATGCAAGGATGCACTCGTGCATCACAGCCTTGACAATTGCTAGCAAAGACACTTCTGTATCCCTGCAAACAGCTGCATTGTTGGCCCAGAGAAGCTTGCACTCTGTGCAGCAATGCATGCCTAAGGAAAGACTACCCTGCATGGGCACTTGGCTTTAGGAATTTGCTGCCTCCAATTTGAGTGACTCCACTAAAAAAGGCTGCAAGCCTGTTAACTGTTTGATGCCTCCATCGCTCCAGACTTCCAGCAATTAGGGAAGCTGTTGCTACAACTTGTATAGCAACCAATTTTTTAAGTAATTATCAAAAATTCAGGAGTAATTTTCTTAGTAACTCGGTATTACTGTGCATGAAAACATGATGCAGGGCAGTGCTTATTTAGGAAAACAAATGGAATGTTGTGTTTCTGAGGTGAACTGAACAGCCTCCCTTTGCAACCTTCAGCAGCCTTTGAATCACAGACTATCCTGAGCTGGAAGGGACACACAAGGATCATCCAGGCCAACTCCAAGCCCTGCACAGACACCCCAACAATTCCACCCTGTCCCTGTCCCATTGCCCAAACCCTCCTGGAGCTCTGGCAGCCTTGGGGCTGTGCCCACTGCCCTGGGGAGCCTGGGCAGTGCCCACCACCCTCTGGGGGAAGAGCCTTTTCCTGATGTCCCACCTAACCCTGTCCTGACACAGCTCCATCTCTTACCACACACCCCACACACCCCATCCTGTGGTAGCTCACCCAGCGTTTTCCCTTCTGGGTGACCTAAGGATGTTTCCATGGTGATTTGCATTTGCTGTTTACCCTAATGCTCAGCTTGATAGGACTGGCAATACTTGAGTGCTCTAAAATTAACCTCTTCAAAATTGAGAAACTTGCACCTTGTAATTTCTTAATAGTCTCACCACTACCACTCTGCTCTGCACTGTCATTTCCAATCCTCTGTGCAATGTTCTTCTAAAATTTTCTTTTCATGATTCAACCTACAAATGAGCACTACTTTGTTACACATCACTTAGTTACGTTCTCCCTGTACTCATTATATCACCCCTTGTGGGTAGCGTTGCAAAATACCCAGGATATTTGAAACAAGACACTTGGGAACATACAAATTCAATGGAGAGGAAAAAAAAAAAAAAGTAAAATGAAGTGAAAGAAACCGTTTTCATATCCAAGTATGATTAGCTTTTTTATCGGGGTTTTCTTTTCCATTAAGGAAAATTATCTTTAAAGCCCCCTGTTTATCATAATTTATCAGTCTTGTTGCTAAACAATGTACTGACAGCGAATCACTTCTCAATCCTACAGGAGAGAACACAGGACTGATCAGTTATTCCTTTTCCCTTCGAAATTAAGAAGGTTCCTAGACCTACTCCATGGAACTAAGCACCCAAGGCATCCTCTGGGTCTGCACAGGCTGGATTGATGTGCTGGGGAACAGTGGCTGGAAAAGGCCCTGGAGGTGCTGGTCACCACTGGCTGAACATGAGCCCAGGTGTGCCCAGGTGTGCCAGAAGGGCAGTGGCACCTGGGCTGTGCCAGAGCTGGTGTGGCAGCAGGAGCAGGGCAGTGACTGTCCCCTGTGCTGGCACTGCTGGGGCACCTCCAGAGCTGTGTCCAGTTCTGGATCCCTCAAGACATCAAAGACATGGAGGGGCTGGAGGTGTCCAGGGAAGGGGCTGGAGCAGCAGGAGGGGCTGAGGGAGCTGGGGGGGCTCAGCCTGGAGAAAAGGAGGCTCAGGGGGGACCTTCTGGCTCTGCAAGTCCCTGCCAGGAGGTTGTAGTGGGGTGGGTGTTGGTCTCCTCTCCCAGACCACCAGCCACAGGACAAGAGGAAATGGCCTCAAGTTGCACCAGAGAAGGTTCAGGTTGGATATCAAGTAAAATTTCTTCACTGAAAGATTGGTCAAGCATCGGCAGGGGCTGCCCAGGGAAGTGGGGGCGTCCCCATCCCTTGAGGTGTTCAGAAAATGAGTGGATGGGGCACTTTGTGATATGGCTTAGTGGGTGTGGTGGGACTCAGGTGAGGGATGGAGTGGATGATCTTGAAGGTCTTTTCCAACCTTGATGATTCAATGATGAGGTTGAAGAAGCAGCCACTGCTGAGCCACCAATACTCACCTGCACCCACACTGCTCACAGGCTTCGAGTCAGCTCAGGAGCTAATCCACTGCAGTCTAGCTTGGAGCCATTAAAATGCTCTTTTTTCAGCCAAACTCTCTTAAAACTCAAACAGCTTCCACCAGGCTGTTTCTCTTAGTTTATAAACTGAAACCAACCTTGGCACATTTTTTCAACTCATTCCACACACCTTCTTTTCCGTGCTTCTGGCATGTTAAAAATGGGTTTTACTAGTGATTACAAGGGAAAGAGCAGCTGCAAGGATATTGATACAGTACATAAGGTGCAGATTCTACAAACAAATACTATTTTCTCTATCAAGAAATTTCCTCATCAATCTGTATTTTGTTCTCTCTTTGGACTGAACGAGGGTCCCTCTCTTCAGTTGTGTAGCTGCCTGTGATTTTTTGAGACTGCCATCATTGCATTGCAATAATCTGTTCAACATTGTTTTCTACAGGGAATTGTCACCTTTATCAGGCACAGTGTTCTTTCCTCAGCAGTTTCTCCCAAATAACATGCTCACAGCTGCATTTTGGTACAGCTGGAGCCATGTGGTGTGAAGTCAGGAGTTGAAGAGCCAAATCCTGAAGTCTGCACACTCCATTTTTACAGGGGCAAAAGGACAAGTGTTCATTTTGTGGATATAAATTATGATATTTTTTTTTTTTTTGGGGGGGGGGTGTTTTGGTTTTGTTTTTATTTTTTTGGGGTGTTTTTTTGGTGGTGGTTAAAATTTGCGACCCTTTTGTTTTTTGGGGTTTTTTTTTGCCCCCCAAATACTTCAGCAGAACCCTTCAGCTGGCAGCTCCTGTTGACAGATTTGTTAGCAGACGGCAGAGCAGGAGAAAGCCAGGCTAATGATGGGCCTGGAAGGTGAGCACAACCACCCTAAAAAGCTGGTCCAGCCACTGACTGGAAAATTAATGTCAGTGATAATAAGATACGTGTCGTTGCCAAAAAGGCATTTTTTTTTAAGCAACTGTTCAATAGAAAGACTTAAAATGATCAGTATCAGCTAGTGGAGGCATTTTAAAGGAATCACAGTGGACTGACAGCCCACATTGATTGTTTTAGCATTCAAGACAAAGGTGAAGAAAGGAGCGATTCAGACAATGACATGGACACAGACAGAAAATCTGAGAAGGAAGGTAAATAGCACAGAGACTGCAAAGGCAAGCACTGAGGATATACAGGATTTTCCAGTGATGATAAAAGGCAAAAAGCTTTTAAGAGGGTAGCTGCAAGAGCTCAGTGTTTATTATCCAAGATTTTACAAAATGAATAAACTTCTTCTCATGCCTCAGATTTAAAATCCACAGGATGCAGGATGGATAGATGCTGGAGGGTGGATATACATTGATTTCTCAACTTGCTTTTTCTTTGAAAGCCTGTTAAATAAATGCATTTAGAAATGTGGATATTCTTTCTATAACTTTCAGCAAATGCTGGTTTCATGCCACCATCTCTGTGAGATGTAAATTATTACAGCACTGCTTACTGGCTGCTCAGATCCAGGACCTGTGGAACAGGGTTGTTTACAAATACACCACCACCAAACCCACGGACTCTGTGACCATGGGAACACTATAAATTCCATATGAATATGCAGGGTAACTGCACCAGCTTAGATAAGAGAGCTGAGAAGAAGTTTCTGTTCTCAGAACAGAAAATAATAGGTATTTCCATATAATCTCTGGGATCTTGCAGTCTGGAATAGAGGTATGTGCCAAGTCTGAGCTCCTTCTCCATCTCCAGTTAACAGGACCTCACCCTCCACCCGCAGCACATTAGCCCTAAATGTTCCATTTCTAAGGCCAAATGAATTCCACTTAAAGTTTTCCATTTGTGTTTAAAATTCAATTTCGTTTACATATGGTTTGGTGAAAAATACCATCAGTATAAAAGCTAACTCAACCGAAAAGTAAATAATATATATTTTCCTTAGTGTTTTCACCACAAATTAGGGTTTAAATAGTGGAGAAAGTAATTCTAAAAGCTTCCTGGGATTATTTTTTGAAAGGTGCACTGTTTGAATTTATCACTTTAGGTGTGCTGACAATAAGCACATTTTAAAACCCTATGGCACAGTGCATCAGGTTACCTCATATTAATTTACTTTTTATTATTTATTTAATATAGTATTGATTGTGTTAGAATTTGGATTAATGACCTTTTGAATGCTCAAAGACTAAAGGAGTTGTCTCGAAGGATGAGAAGACAGTCACGGGGCTGCAATAGTTGGCCAATCAGCTTTTTTAAAATAAATTAAAGATTGTGTAAACCAAAGCAATGTTGAGAATTAGGGCTTTCTAATGAGATCATCAGTCCTAAATCAATACCAACAGGGCACACACTTTTGTTTGATGTTCCCCATGTGCTTGAGAGAATTTCAGTAATCAATCCCTGGCTCTCTGACTTGCAGATGCAGAGAAGTCCAGCTCAGTGGAAGGTCTGAGACTGCAAAGTAGGACTGGGTGCAAGTGTGAGGAATGCAAATGGAACTGTTTCCAAATGGAAGAGCTGAACCTTCCTAATCATATGTTAAACTCGATGAAAATCATCCAGTACATTGAATTTGAAGCTGATCCCTTGTGAAAATAAGGGGATGTATCATTTGCCTAATCCAAACATACTCATGGGAAGAATCTCAGCTGCTGTTTTCTCTGCTGAGCTCCATCTAATTTAAGGGGATAAACCCCACAGGCACGGTGGTGGCAGGGAATTCAGGACACAGCCAGCCCTTCCTCCCCTAGGTATGGACTCTGACTCCAGGACTGCCATCTCCAACTGCTTTTGCTTACCTGAATAGTCAGTTCTTCTTGTAGTTATCTGTCTTTGGTTCCTGGCTTTTATCTCTCCCTTTTTCTCCCTGGCCCTGTGAAGACTTTCACAAACTCACTTATAAATGCCTGTGAGCAATTAAGAATACATAATCAGCAATGGGATAATCACTGCCCCTTATTATTTCACTCCTTATTTTCCAGTGTGTTGAACAACTGTTTGCACCCCTTTTTTCTCACAAAAACCAATCAAAGTACATAGTAAATCCCTTCAACAACTTCATCAGTGAGGATGTCCAGTAGTTGTGACCACTGGATTCTCTGCTTGTATGAGGCTGATAAAGAAGAAGCAATGAGGAATGAGGGTGCCAGGGCTCTGTGCCTCATGGAAATCCAGTTAGCACAATTCGAAGGCTTTTCCTCTAGTTTTCTTGAAACAAGACTCATTATTCTTCTGCTCTCTGTTGGATATCCTGAATGGCTTGTTTTAGTGGACTTATCCACAGACAAACTGAAATTGTAATTTGTCCAAAGCACAACAATTTGGAGAAAGTTGTTTTCTATTCTCCTGAGCACTGTGAGTGGAAGGGAATGACGTGCTGGGCCTCCAGCTGGCAGCACACTGCAGAGGACAAGTGAGTTGGAACCCACCTTGCACTGGCTGCTCTGGGTGTGAAATCCTCCATAGCTTAAGCAACTATAGGGATTTTTCCCAGATGTGGAAAAGGGCACAGATAAATGCTGTCTTCAGCTGATTAACCATTCCCTGATGAAGTTTCTGCTGTGTTTGTGAAATTGTGGGAAACAGTCTTTTGCTAAAACACCATTAATTTTTAAGTATGGTTTCCAATATGAAATGTTTTTATTTTGGCTATTCATTTTTAATGACTGCACAATGCAACTCAGCAAAACTACACAAAGCAAACCAATAAAACCCATGAAGCTATTACCATCAAATATTTGCATAAAAGCCACGAAATACTGAAGCAAAGACTTTGTAGGTAAGTGGAAGTTCATGCAACGAAGACAAAATGTACAGAAGATGCCATTAAAACATTGATTTATCAGAACAGACTTACAGCGCTACATTTACATTCTCCCCTCCTGGCAGAAAAGTTATTCTTACTTTTAGTTTGGGGGTATAAAAATGGAGGTTATTACTAATTTATTGTGTCTTGGAGCCATGTTCATCAGCGTCCCTGTTGTGAATTCAGTGGGCAATCAAACCTGTTACCTTTTGCCAGCAGCATTGCATTACCTTAGCCAGGAAATTGCCTTTGTGCTACACATGAAACATAAAAATGACCAAGTTCCCTTTATAATTTCTAGGTATACACCGTGAAAACCTTAAAATAAGGTGCTTTATTTACATACTTGTACTGTATATATGTCAAGGCATGATCTTACAGAATATCCTGTCTGATCCTCAAAAGATGTGGTCAAGAATCAGCCATGCTTGCATGTGTGGGAGCTGGGTGGTTTGAAGAGTAGAAGTGTTACATGGATGGATTCCAAAAACTGGCGAAAGAGCAGAACATCTGTAGCCAAAGGATGAAAAGAAGTTAATCAATATAATCATGTTTCAGTGTCTTATTTTAAGATGCAGCTCATTTTTTTTTTTTTTTGCAGTGGGGAGATTAAAGACTATAAATTTAAAATATTTTAGGTTGTTTTTTAAAGTTCTCTGAGACTTGGACAATTTTCTTTTCACCTTCAGCAGGACTAGAGGGCCCAGAAAGGAGAAGAGACCATAACACAGGATTAGAACACATTTAGAAAGGACACACAATTGTTAACCCAACTAGTCAGGAAAGTCATGCACTTATTTATGTAAGTGCATTCTATACATATATCATAACAGGAAAGTAGCATATGAAGATGTATTCATGGAGAAACACATCTGACCATATAAATGTGCAAATTGTTATTTTCCTTTACTAAAGGACTGGGGTTGGCAGTCGTTCTGGGTGCCCTGAAGCCCCTTAAATCCCAAATGAAGGCAATGATACAACGTAAAGTCAACTCCTGAGCTGCCAAATGAGGGATATATTCATAAATTAGTTTTGTATGTCTCGGACCTCTGAGTGAACTCTACAAGCGTCATATTATTTAATGATAATAGTGGAAATCAGCTTGATATTTCCCATGAACTGTGCCATGAGAATACATTCATTCCAGGGCCCCAGTTGTTTAAGTTCCTATTCCTTTGATCTTTGCATTTAACTCGGGTAGAAAGTTGAACACATGAATTCTGTTTTCCAGGTGTTTCATCAAAAGAGGAGGAGTTGGAGGCAGAAGGTGTATGTACACTACAGGCACAGCAGTGAACACGTCCAATGTGCCTGTGTGTGGATGCTGAGCATAAATATGGGTGGAAATACCGAGTGGATGTTTATTGTCATCAGCTATTTAAGAGTCCACAGGTAACAGTCAGACTTAAGCCCTAATTTTGATCTGTTTTTGATAAGTGCACAGCCCTCATCGCCTTCAGGGGGACCTGTGATAGGCTAATCCTCGTGAAATACAGACTTGCTGATGGTTCAGATGGGACTCTGTGCACTAATTAACATTTTATTTTATGGCAGCCCTTTCTTGTGTCCTATCCCTGCGTGCTCCCCGAGAGGAGCGAACAGATGCAGGCACACATCTCAGGCTTGGCAGGAGACGGATGTCACTCTTTAGAATAAATGGACTCAGTCAACATCAACATCTGCCTGCATGGCTGCCTTCCATGGACGGGCTGTGCTGGTGGCGTTGGAGACACTTCAGAACCAGGCCCTGCAGGACTTTGCTTGCCCCTTACAGCTTTTGCCTACCTTTTCTCTGATCTTCCTATCCTTTAGGGAAGTTTGAAATGTGTACAATATTTCAGCTTCTAGTTGCTGAAACACTTTGTTCAGAGGGTGTGATGCAGGAACATTCGGTGAGAGAACAGTACCAGAAGCTAAAATTTGTCCTATTAAAACAACCGAATTTTCTGAGTTATAAAAACTTGAAAAAAAGACTTGATATTTTGCCTTCAACATCTCAAACTTTGATGGTTTTATCTTCCTTAATTATAGGACATCAGAGTCACTACATTCCCTTTTAAGTGACCTGAGAAGGTGCTAAACACTTTCTCATGATAACTAATTGGTGAGTTTTGTCACTGTAGATGCATATTCAGGGAAATAACACTCAAGGACATCATTTCTCTTCAACTGCTCCAGATACATTTACTGATGCCTTTGCAAGATTATTTAAAAATATCATGCTCATTAATAATATGTCTGTGTCATTGCATGGCTTTCTTTGTTTTTCCTACATTTGAAGCAGGGATAGGCATCAGAGGAAACCCTCTCACAGCCCTGTGCCCTGGGGCACAGAATTTATTCTGTCGCACATTGACCTCCTCCTGGCAGTTTTCTGCATGCTCAAACATCTCATCTGTGCTGCATTCTGCCAAAGCCCTCTTGTATTTTACACGGTATGTACACGTCCATATCTCTCTCCTCTCAGACATCCACACCCCCACACGCCCCTAATTCTCATCTTAACCTTTCCAAGGAACCAGGGGGGGCTTTGGCACTGAAAATTTTGCAGAATGCACGTGTAATAAATGGGAGGAAAATAACAAGGAGGGGCAACTAAGGCCATCAGGGTGTTATTGCAAATTAAATTGTCCCATAATGTTTCCCGTGGGTTCCTCGGGGAGCAGTTCCCCACAGGGTCAAGGGGAGTGTTTGGTTTCCATGCCCATCAAACCCTTATGACCTGATAAACCTGTTAACAATGATGTCAAAGCTCAAAGTGCCCTTGTGATGCTGGAGCATGAACTGGGAAGTCCAGTGAGCCCATCAACTCATTTCATGTAGGCTGCAAGGTAACTTTCAGACCAGTTGAATTTTAACTAACAATCATGCAAGAGAAAGGCAGCAATGATGTTTCACATGAGAACAGGGCCTATACCTGCCTGTGGTTGATCATTAAATTTGCTTTTTCACCTGCTTTTTGGAATGAAATTAATTAATGCTCTTTTCTTCCATGGCTTCAGTCTGATATTAACAAGCTCAACATTCCCATTGATGACTAAAATGAAATAATCGGTCTCTCCTAAAAACTGATATGATTAATTAATAAACTTTGCAAAAAATAATTCATTTTCAGTTTTAGAAAGTATTTTACTGGTAGTTATTATGAAGGGAAAGGATAGGCAATAAAATGGTGTTATATTCCACTTCCTCATTTATCTTTTTCCCCCTCATTTGTTCTCTTTGCAGTAAATTCCTCAAAGATCATTGAATTTAATTAAAGTTGAGCAAAAGTACCTAATTCAAATAGGAAGGCTGTGAAATACCAGCATGAAACTGGTGCCAGTTGCCACCTTTCCTTTTCAGGAAAAGTAGGAATGGCTTCTACCTGAAGGATGCAAATCTGCATTTATATTTCTGTATACGCAGGGGTTATGTGTTACACTTTAATCAAGTGCATGTGTATGTACACACAGGTTAGATGGATCAGCTGTTCCACATGGGGTCCTTGTATTAAAAATGAACCCATGATGTTTGACCTGTGCTGTTCCCCTTGTTGGAAAACCCAGCAGAAGAAATTGGCTTCTCTCTTTTAGAAAAAAATACCCACTTTCCTCCCACCCTGGAAATGGTGCCCTTGACTTTGCAATTGATGCAAAGGCAGGGCTGCAGTCTGGCTTCCACCCTTTCTGTCACTCAGTAACATTTAAGCCTGTCAGCTGAGTACCATGTGCAAATGCTAAATATGATGGATTTGTTTTCAAAACATTTTTAAAAATAAGGAAGAGGTGGAGTGTGCTCTACATGGAAGCTTCCCTGTGAATTTTAACACACTGTGATGTAAATGCAATAAGGTTTTTTGCCAAGAGTCTAAATAGAAGCTGGTGTGCTCAATATAGGTTGTTTTCACTAAATAGCAAAAAAATAAAAAAAAATAAAATAAAATAAAAATTGAAGCAGATAGAAAAAATCTGAACTGCACGTGTATTTAATACATTTTATTATTCAGCTTGTGCCTTAGTAATCACTACAGGACCTTTTCCCACTCCGTCTGTTCCCACCTAACAACAGTAGATAAATAATCTCTGCTGGTTTTATCACCTGTATTTCTTACACCACCTCCAACACTGGAAATAATGAAGTTTTTCTGATCTCAACTGTTACCTAAATCACGTGCCCACTTCAATACCAGTTTTAAGGGTAGAAACCAGTGGACAAATGCAGAGAGGTATTAGCAGATGTGAAGGATTGCAACTCATTTGAATTTCTTCTTGTAATGTGTTTGCAACTTCTGGAACTGCTCTAATGTTCAGTGTATATGCAATTACTTCTGACACTGAAGGGAGAAACTGCCCTTCATGAATTTTAATCCAATAGCCCTTTGGATTCTCCTCAGCAGCTTTTTGCTGTCTTCTGTTATTAAGGCAATGCAGACATATTTGAGACGTGGTGTTCACAATACATTTTAAAAGAGTGCACTGCTTGAGAAGTTTACTGGAGAAGTTAATTTACATTTAGAAAGCTAAACAAAGAACAGTTAAAAAACCCCAAAAAACACCTGTTGCAAATGGTACATGACGTGAAAATGCCTCACGTTTGGTGGAAGACTTATTGATCCACCATTGATTAATTTAAGTGATAATGCCAGGAAAAATTGACAATAAGGCAGATTTTCAATGGTTTATGCCAGTGGCTGAATTCCTGGCTGGTGGGAATGGGTTTAGTGCTGGGGGGGAGATACTGTGAGTTTTATGACAGCTCATACAGCCAAGCAAACAAGTTGTCACATGCTGCTCCATTGATTTCACCAGCTGAAAGCTGCACTGTCTGAGAACTGATTTTTTATCTCACTGCTCACATCAAAAAAGGTTCCTAAAAAATCCTCTAATCACCTGTGAAGGTAAATATATTCTATGAGGAAAGCACTGTGATCAGCGTGTTGTGCAAAAAAAATACGTGTTCAGATAACCAAGACAATAAAAATGTGTTTATTTGAGAAAACTGGCAAGAAAACTTTCAGATATGTCCTTTGAAGTGTCCAGCAGTCCAGAGGCCATCTTTTATTTATTGTTACATATATATTTCTCCATCACAACGCTAAATGAAACCCATTGATATAAGTGTTAATGTAAAGGGGGCTGTGGGTAATTTAGTGACCTTACCAACTCATCAGGAAATATTTCCGGGGGAGTCAGCACTGTATGTTTAATTTTCTGCAGTGAGAACGCAGAGCTTTGAGGGTGATATGTTGTATGACAGTGTGTTTAAAATATTGTAAAACTCCTGGCTACCACCAGCTTGACATTCTAGACATAAACCTCAGGTTGTTCATGTAAATCTTTGGAGCCCTCAGTCATAAAACTCAAATTAAAAAGAAAGAACATCGTGTTCAGTAAAATGACTTTGGTTAGCCTCCTAAAAGCATAGATTTCATCAAGAAAACTCCTTTTTTTTTATTCTAGCATTTTTCCCCTGCTTTTGCAGTAGCAATCAGATGAGTACATTAGTATAATTTCAAATTCCAAATAGGCTGTTGTGGCCATCTAATGTCTCCTGCACTGTTTGATGATCCAGCCTAAATGTCATCACGTATTTGGGCCCCGGACTGAGTCTTTATGGAACAAAGATGAAGTTTAAATACCATAAAGTTTATTAAACCAGACTATAAGAAATTTAGCAGACATAATCCTCTCTTTTTTTTTTTTGCAAGTTTTAACAAGCCTGTTTTTCCTGCACAAATTCAGGAGCAAGTGGTTAACTCCCACTGGTTTCAAAGCCATGGGAATTAAGCAGGTGCTTAAAGTTAATGAGGTACTTAATTGCTTTGTAGAACCAAGATGGACTGTTGCATTGCAGGTACAATGAGAAATTGTCCCTGATTTCCTTTCTGAGTGGAGAGATTTTTTAGGTTCAAGATCTCCATAGCAGGCCATCTTTTTACCATTTATGCATAATTTGATGGTCGAAAATCGTAATGTTCTCTTGCAATCTGGGTGGATTCAGTCACAGCATCATTAAAACCATTCAAGGCTGATCAAAATGTTTTATAAATTTTCTAAACAAACCACAGAGGGCTCAGTAATGCCTAAGCATTTTGTGCTACCACTGTTTTAGCAAAATACAGCCCATGCCAAACCATAGAGACCAAACAGGTCTGCAGCAATGAGGTGAATGGGTTCTAAGAACAGACTTTCACCTTGGCAGATGGGACAAACTGTCCCAGGGGAGCAGACCAGGGAGAAGGAAAAACACTGATGTCTTGAAACATGAGTGTATTTTTGTTGGAGGGAGGTTATTTTATCACAGAAGACAACTTGGCATGTGGAAATGTTACACCAGATTTTAGCTCTTGATGGCACTGATGAAAATCCAATCTATTTCTTGGTACCTTGTGGCCTAAGGGGTCATACTCGGGCTGACCATGGTCATTCCAGGTGAGAGAGGATTCGAGGAAACTCTCCTGCACTATTTTAAAGCCAATATTTTCAGATACAAAGCAGGGGGAGTGTTTATTTCAGTCAGAAAGCATCGTGGCTGGAGCTGTGGTTGGTCCTCATGAATCAGCATGGCATTGAGAGGCAGTACAAAAATTCACCTTGAATGATTAATACTGCATTTTTACACTAAACCTTACCCTGATGGAAAGAATTTACCACACTGTGCTGGTTTGGGCTGGGATCGAGTTAATTTGCTGTCACAGCACTGTGGTTTGGGTTTGGCACTAGAATGTTGATGGCACAGGGATGTTTTAGGTGTTGCTGAGCAGGGTTTTACACAGAGCCCAGGGCTTTTCAGCTCCTCATCCCACCAGTGATGAGGCCAGGCAGCTCGAGAGGTTGAGAGGAGACACAGCAGGACAAATGACTCGAGCTGAGCCTGGAGTGCAGAGCACAGGACACCAGCTCAGTGCACAGTGAGGGGCAAAGGAGGAAGGGGGAGATGCTTGGATTGGATGTCTTTGCCTTCCCAAGTCACTGTTCCTTGTGCTGGGGGCTCTGCTCTCCTGGGGATGGCTGAACACCTGCCCAGCCATGGGCAGCAGGGAATTAATTCCTTGTTTTGCTGTGCTTGTGTGCACAGCTTTTGCTTTACTCTTAAACTGTCTTTATCTCAACCCCCGAGTTTTGTCACTGTGACTCTCCTGCCTCTCTGCCCATCCCCACTCGTGCCCACGAGGGGCTCTGCTGCCAGCTGAGGTTAAACCAGGACACTCCAAGCACATATGCTCTTTAATTAACATGGCCAACATCTGGTACATTTCCCCTGTCTTTAAAGCACCGAGTAGTATTTTACCCTTGCATTCCAATGTTTCTCGTGGTGACAAAGACCCTTCTTCAAAAGGAAAGGCAATTTTTACACTTGTGTCTCAGGGTAACTTTAAACCCTTTCTGGTATTTCTGTTCAGAATAATTCTAGAGGTGTGTCTATTTATCTCCTGCATTAAAATTCAAGAAAAAGGTTTAGCTTTTGGCTTGCCTTCGGGCTAAGCTGTGCAGCAGACATGCTTCTCTGAGATAATTTGTTTTCTAATTGCCATTCGTTTGCTGAAATACAATTAAAGTTATTGCTCTAATATTAACATCAACATCTTGATTGCCTTATCAGAATATGAATATGTATTTTTCTTACTCTGCTTGGAGACATCTTTCACTAACTTTCTCTGAACATGTAGCTCTTAATTAAAGAGAATTTTTAATTCCTCTGTAATAGTGCTTTCCCATCAACTCTTGCCAGTTTGTTGGAGGGTCACACCTTAAATGAGAGGCCAAACTTCCATCACATACTGTCATTACACCAGAGCACGTGTTAACCTGGAATATCCGAGCCTTTGAATCAGCTCAAATAATTTGTGTGATTGTAGTTTGTGAGCAGGCAAATCTCAGCCAGGCAGAGATTTCCTCAAGAACTGGAGAAGCAGTGACCAGTGAGTGTGTCTGAAGTGGAAAGGGGCACTCAGGGTGCAGGATGAGAAAGGTATTACTCAGCTCACTTAAAAATAATGAGAGAGTGTTCCTTTTTGCTCCCCTGATTTTGTTTGTGGTTTAGAGAACCCTTCATGTGCTATAGTCAAAACAGAATCACCAAAAGAGAATGAGCACAGCTTTACTGTTAAAATGGTCTCTATAAAATTCTTGACTTCGCCTTCTTTTTTTTATGCTTCTTTACAAAGATGTTTAATGAACAGAACTCTTTCAATCAGTAAAAGCAGGAGAATGTTCCAAAATAGTTACATAAATGAACAGGCCACTTGGGAAGGCAAAAAAACAGAGATATAGCGAAGAAGCAGTCCCATTTGGTGATGAAATTGTTCTTTTTCACTCTAAGAGATCCTTTTAAAACCTTTTTTTTCTCATTTAGTAATTTTCCTTTTATGATAGCATATCTATTTCCCATACCTCATTAGCTTCTGAGCACACATGAATATCCCACTGAGTTACATAGAAAATTATTTTTTTGAATATGATAGAAATGCAAAATTGAATCCTAGTTTTAAAAATATAATAATGAAATTGACATTTATGCTCTAGTGAGTTGTTCTCTAAAACGAAGTCAGTGTATAATAATCAGCAAAAATTAATTTGTAATTTATATCATCTCGGAGGTAATTGTTCCATGTTATAGAACTTGGTGTTTCCAAACCGAAATGGGATCTTTAGTGACCTTTCAGCAGACCTTGGGTAGCAGGGAGCAAGTGTGGGTTCGTTTTCCTTGGGGAAAGCATTTTTTTACCAATTATTGCAGGTTTTTGAAAAAACTGAGATCTCTGCTTGCCAGTCCTTTCATCAGTAAAATTCAGGGGTGCTCTGCATTGCCTCTGTCATGTTCTGAGGGAGGCACATCTGGCTTTTTAGCCCTGATAGCTCAGATTTTCTTCTGCCCTTGAGGTCATTGCTGTGAAGTGTCCTGTAGCTGTTATGGGGACAGTCATCTGTCAGAGCTGCACAGGATTGCACTTGTGGTTGCCCTTCATAATAAATGCAAAGGTGAGAGATTGCCACGGACTGGGGGCTGAGGGGATCCACAAATGTCTGAAGAAAAATAAAAATAAAGCAAAAAAAGAGATTGCTGGAGTTCTTTATACTAAATGTGTCTGGAAAGGCGTGTGAACAGTTGAGCAGGAGCAGCTATTTGGTTTTCCCCAGATACGAATTCCCTGGTTGGTTTCAGACCTACACGTGGGTTTCAATTCAGTTTCAAACTGGGTTTTGTACTCTCATGAGCCATTAGCTCAGACCAGACTAGATTCACTCTGCAGGTTAGAGTGTCCAGAAACATCTGCTAAATGCACTAACATATTTCTATATGGGGTTCTATTCCATGAATAGGGAATCCTCAGAATTAGTACAGGTTCAATTGCTCTATCAGTGATTTTGCTTTTTGGTGAAGAGGCTTCAAGTGACAAAGAAGAATCAACCTACAGGTGAAAACATGATGTTTAAAAGATGTGCTACCACATTAATGGTGTGGTCTGGATTTGGATTTCTAAGCTCAAAATGCTGAGGTTTAAGATTAATAATATGAGCCTCTCGTAGCTTCAGTTGCGCTCTTATGGAAACAAGTCCACTTAGAAGTAGGTGTTTACTTCAGAAAAAAACATGCTGACAGTCCTTGGAGACACTTCAAGTCAAAAAATACCAAAACTGCTAGAAATACTCTGCTCTGATGAAACTTTTAGGATCACTACACCTCCTTATTAGTGCAGAATCGTGGATGTTTTTTATATAAGTCCCGCTATGATAAAATGGGTAATATTTGTTCAGAAGTCTACAAAGAAGTAACTACAAACCTTGTAGGTCCTACAAGCACTTTCATGTCTCAAGAAACCAGTGTCTCCTGTTGCTGTGCTGTCTCATGTTTGGAATTGCCTAAAGTGCCTTTTTAGTGCATAGATGCTGCATAAAAATCAAACGTGCCTCATTGATTTCAATGAGCAGTTCCAAGGTCAAATGTTATTCGGCTGTAAAATTATCTATTAAATTTTTTTACTAAGGGAAACCATCTGAGTATTGAAGGACAAGATAATAGTCCATTTAGTGAATACAAAGGAATGCATTTTGTTTGCTCAGCACATCGTAACAATAGGGATGTGCTTTGCTTCTCAACTTCTATTTATAGCATTCCAAACCTTAGGCTGATCACCAGTTGTGAGCAGCACATCCTTAGAAACACAGGACTGCAGAAATGTACTTCTTGATCTATCACAAGTGTACACAGAATAATTAGACCTGGGAAATGGGAGGAAAGCTTAAGATTTCTTGAAAATTGCCTAAAACAAAAAAACAAAATCAACCAAGCAAAGAAGAGCCACTAAAACTAATGTGTGAGCAGGAGATAACATTGTAAGTTGTTTTTTAGAGCATTGTCGAAGCATATGGGGGACAGAGTGAACTAAACTCCTTTGATTCTACCTGGAGATAACTGACATTTCCAACAGATCCTCTTTTTCAGGGGCATGTCTGAGCTGTTGCACTTTCATTTTTGAAAGCCTTTTTCAAAACAGCTTTTCTATTTTGCTTCAGAGGAGAAAGAACATAATTTTTTATTTTTTTTTCTTTTCAAGACGCTTTGGCAAAAAAGTCAATTTTGTTTGATATTTTTTTAGGTTTATATTAGAATAGTCTTACAAGTAAATCTCCTTGTCTGTGAGCTGAGGCAGTGAAACCTTGGGCAGAGCCTCTTGAAGCCAAGCACTAATAGTCTGTGTGCATGTAATGTTAACATGTAAGGAAAGAGTAAGTTAAGTCCTTCTCCTGCTTCGTAGCTGGGAGCCATAAGAAGACTGTGCAGTTCAGAGAGTAAGACTGAGAGAGCAAAACCCCACTAGGCAGATCAGCAGGGGGTACAGAAAGCTCCTCGGAGTCTAAAAAGTATTTGCCTCGTTGTACTATCCACTTTTTTTCCGAAGACATGAATCTTGCTTTCAACAGGAAAACTTCTCTCCGGTTTCCTGCTCTCTTGCCTTCCCTCATTAAGGGACACTTGGCTTCCTTCAATCTCGTTAACTCCCGGCCTTCATGAGAAGATTATGGTAATTTAGATCCCAGCCTTGAGAAATCCTGTTAAATCTGAGGAGCCCTGCCTCTGTGGCTGGGGAAGGCAGGCTCTGGAGGAGCCCAGCAGAGACGAGGCTGAGCACAAATCGCTGCTGCCTCCCCTGGGTACCAAGCCTGGTCAGCTCTGGTAGTGGAGCTGAAGCTCTCAGATCCAGCTGCTCACAGTGCCATGTCCTTCCCAGCTGACTCGAAATAGAAAGCCCCCATTGCCACCACTTCCTTCACTCACTTATATAGCTAGGTTTGCCACAGAAAGTCAATAGAGGTTACTAATGCTCGGAGCACACAGAGTCATCCCCACCTTTGAGATAATGTACTGAGATACCCATTTTCATGTGAGCAATTGCTCACTCACCTGGTGATTGTAAAAATGCTTCCAAACAAATTGTAACATATTCCCTGCTATCGCACCAGTATTTCCCACAGGACTGTGCAGATAACACAGATGTGTCAGGATAACTGGCATTCTTTTATAATGTAGTAAAATAAATTGTGTTTTTATAGGATGGCCTTAATGTACAGTAACACAAAATTCTTTAGAGAGGCATCAACAGTAAACTGGAGTTAAAAGGGAAATTTTACAGAGGAGTTGCCGAGGTTGTTGAGTTTTCAGGGAATGATGAGGTGTGTGACTGAACTACCAATATGAGACAGGACAAGTGGAAGAGTACCTGAAAATTATGAAGCATCTTAGCTAAACTGAGTGACTTTCATGCCTTTATTTCTGTGGTTAAGATTTTATCCATTAGCACACAATTTGTCAGCCCAGACAGACCTAATAGAAGAACAGTTACTGCTCTGTATGCTCGGTAAGATGTGGAGAATGGATTGCATCATTTATCTAGCTCTTTTTGACAACAGTTTAACATTTATTACAGTGGTCTGCACTGCAATATTTCTGGTTGACATTAAAGTTATGACTTCCGTAATTTCCTCATAATTGTTCTTAACTCTCTCTCCAAGCAGCAATCAGCAGGACCCGATCTCAGCTGAAGAAAGAACTTTCATCAGCTCATCTGACCACTAACAATAATAAGCTCTTTCTTTCTTCTCTCACTTTCTCATGTTTATCCCTTCTGAGCAGCACGACAACATCAAGGCACTGCAGTGAGAGCAGCAGTGTGTGGGCCAGGCAGACAGTGAACAGTCTGTGCACTGCTGTGCTCAGTGTTTCCCTGTTAAGTACCTTTAATCAGGTGTGTATTTCTATCAGTGCACTGAATGTCATCACAAGGCTGCCTGAAAATTGGGGTTGTGAAATAACGTGATCAGTGCTCCTTGTTGCTGTTGCAGAGCATCGCTGCTCCGTCCCTATAAATCTGAGGTTTTATGCACAGAAGAGCTGGGGTATTTAAAAGGCAAAGTTATTTACAGAGTTGTGGCGTAATGAAGAGCTTCACCAGGCTTTTAATAGAGCTGTGTTACCTCCCATGTTACATGCAATGGCTCACCTCAGGTAGAGGAAGATAAGCTCAATAATTTTGCTCAGGCTCCTAACCTAAAATAATATAAAATTATAATTTTACAAAGGGACTATTTCACAAGCTTCAGTGGAAACCTGGAAAAGCTGTTCATGTTTAGTTACATAATTTTCTTACCTGCTTCTAATGGTGCCTCTTTGGAGACAGCAGAGCTCTGGAGTTCCCCATTTATCCACAAGGTATTTCTGCCCATTCTCAGGGCTGTCCTTATAATGCATCCCATCCTCTCAGCTCAGGGAGAAGGTCCATACCTAAAGAAAGAATGTGATTTATTTAGTTGCTTACTCCTGTTTCTTCAGAGGCCTTCTGGGTTTTGGTGTGTTATATTTTTCCTTCTTTGAAACCTTTGCAAGTAGTTTAGGTCTTCAGATGAAGAGCAGTCCTTCATAACTTTCAGTTAATAACTTTGCTATTATTATTTGAAGAAAGGAATGTTTTTACAGTTAAATCAATATGCCAGGAAGATCAGAACATAGTGAGGACTCCAATGGCTGCAAAGATTTGGAAGTGGTTTTAATGAACACTCAGCAGGCAAAAAAACGCGCTTTTATGTTCACTCCAAACAAAAATATACAAGCTGAGGAGAAAAAAAGACAGGCTGGAGCCAACCTTATTAAATGAGAAGTGGCTGTGGAATTATTTATTTCATCTAAACTAAATAAGGCAAATGATTGGCTTTTCATATGAAACACCAGGGAAGTTTTCAGAGGGCTTATGAAACAAGCACATAGTTTGATAAAGAATTACACAGAGCCAGCTTACAATTAAATCCCAGAATCACAGAATGGCAGAATACCCTGGGTTGGAAGGGACCTACAAAGTCCAGATCCTGTCCCTGCACAGGACACCCAACAATCCCTCTATGTGCTTTATCATGTTTTTTTAAAAAAATTCAACTATTATTTTTCCTCATAGACAAATTTCAAGCCATACCCATAACCTTAGGGGCTGAATTCCTCTTCTATTTACATGTTACTAAATGTATTTCTAGAATGTTATACAATTTATATTATGCATAATATAACTTAAGACCATCTTGGTCATCTAGTACCATATTCAGAGATATTTACCCAAGTTTGGAACTTTAGGAAGTGTCTTTACACTGAAAAAAATTCTCCAGCTGGCACAGTGGATCAGATGTCCTGGTTCCAGGAGCTGGAAACATCCACCATATTCCCAGGAATCCTTTGTTTCCCTCTCTGAAGAGTCTACAAAGAATGGAAAAGCACCTCTGTGACATTTCTGAAAACCATTTCTGGAATTTCAGGTTTGGGGTTTTTTTTATTTCCCATTCCACTTCCCAAGTGTCTTCTGAGTGTGTCAGGAATAGCTGTGTGCATCACGTGCCTCCTTCCATTCACCTTTCTGGGAAGTCCCAGGGGATTTAAAGGAGTTAGTGCTTTCATGGCCAGAGGGCAATGAGATGGTGGAGCAGAGCCTGTGGTGGTGGGCACGTGGCTGTGGGAAGGGGCACAGGGGTGGCAGAGGAACAGAAAGGGCTCTCCAGTACCTCAGACAGAAGTTCAAGCCCTGTAATTTGATCTCAAGTCCCTGCTCTGCTCTCCATTGTGTCCCCATGTGCTTCAGCCCTCTGCAAAAGGGCTGTAATAGCATTTTCCTACCCCAGGGCTTACTGTGGGAACAGCTTCATTAAAAAGTGCCAGCAACTCCCAAACTATTACGATGGATGCACAAAGTCCAGCAGCAAAAAGGCTGGGGTCACCTCTGGGCTCTGCAAAACAAACACACAAGTGTCCCAGGTGTGGGTTTGTGGTTGGTTTTCGTTTTCCCTGGCAGAAATGTGAAACTTGTGAACAAAAATAAACACATGAGCATGGAAAAGAAGTTTTCAAACTACAGTGAAAAAAACAGATCAGTTTGGAAAGCCTAAACAAGCACTGTAACATCTGTTTCCTGAGTTATTGATGGAGTCCCTCATCAGGCTCGTGGCTGCCTTTCAGCATCTTCCAAAAGTTTCTCTCTTCTGCATGGTTCCAGAAGTCATAAAAGAACGGGCTACTTGTACTTCTGGAAGAATAAAAGTATACCTTTTAACCTGAAACTTGACTGTGGCATAGTTGTAAAGCAGACTATAAAGAAGGTGGTTGATAATCAAACACTGCCAAACCGAATGGTAAAATTACTTGTCTTATTAGCACCAGCAATAACCTTTCCATACCTCCATTCTCTATGGCAAAAGGAAGATTTCAAACTACTGTTATTTCAAATGGCAGGGACTGAAAATGAGCATTTAAAATGGACAAATAAGTGATCAATGCTTTTGGCATTATTGCCTGTGAATAAGCAGGCACTGAGACCTGCTGCTTGTGGTCTGGTATAAACACATTAATTATGCTTCTCTTTAAGACTTATTTTATTAATAGTGGTCTTTCTGATATCTGCCTATCACTTCCTAAAGCATGTCTGTCTTTGCCTGACAGCAGTCTGACTGCTGACAACTTAATATTATTACCCTCCTCTCTGCCCCCCAAGGTGAGACCTGCAGAGCTTCTCCAGCCCTGGGGGCAGCACAGAAGGACATGGAGCTGCTGGAGAGTCCAGAGGAGGCACCAGGATGGTCAGAGGAT
>JAWWEE010000018.1:3987803-3999649 GCA_035221455.1 Xenops minutus | reverse complement strand
CCTGTGCTCTGGGCTGGCCCTGCTGGAGCAGGAGGGGGCACCAGATGAGCCAAAGTGGTCCCTTCCAGCCTGACCCACTCTGTGACTCTGTGAAATCTCTGATGCATCCTTTTGTTCTTAAACACACTACATTTTTTTACAAACTAATCCCTAGGAACAGGGAAATTTATCTTCTGCATTTTCAGCTACGACAACACGTTGTGCTTGAGCCTACTGAGCAATACTGTAGTAAGGGCACATCCCCTAATTCTGGAGGTGATGCTAATGGCCTGGATCACCCTGACTCAGGGTTGTCATTTCATACTGCAGCATAAAAGATGCCAAAATGGAAATATTTGTAGAAAAAAAAAAAATCCCTGATTCTGCATAAAGTTATTTTAGTAGTGTATCACTTGAATCATGCTAATGGCTTGGGAAAACATCATCATTTTATCTGCTGCAGGTATTTGTTCTTGCTTTTAGAAACACAGTGGGGAAACACTGTATTGATTTTCATTAGAACATTTGATCCCAAGTTGATAAAGAAAGGGACAGTAACTAACTGCCACTATTAATATCGAGCTCTACCTGGACTTAAAAAACACCTTCAGCAATATCTGCAATGAGGGAGAATGGGAAAATAGGCAAAAAGGCCTGATTTTAAGAAGTGCTTGGAGGCCTTAGTTTCTCTTTTAACAGAGATTGTTTGCCTCTGGGTGGTCTCAGCCTGAGAATGTCAAGCCAACAGCTTTGCAAAATACATACTTGTGAATAAGCTGATTTTTGACTTGCTGGCACTTTCTTGTTTTGTTTTCTCTTCTATGAATGAGTAATTGTAAGCATTCCAATAACCCAGCTCAGGCTTTTAAATAACAACCACCAGATTTCAGCTCCTCTAACAATCTTTAAGCTTACATTCTTGCAAGGTGTAATCCTTGATTTGGATGTGTTATGTGTTCTGTTCTGCTCCATTTTGTCCTATTCTGTGCAGAATTTTCTGATCCACTTGAGAAGATTTTTAGCAGCCCAAACCTGGAAGAGTCCCCAGTGATCAGTTCGATAGCTCATGTCCTCTACCTGACTTTCAATCACTCGCTACAAATAGCCAAGGGAACATAAACCATTTTAAGGCATAATAATTTATCTTTTGCAGAACAGTTGGTTTCTTTTCTTTGCTGACTCAGTGCAGTGACCATCCAGAATGCCTAATTCATAGTTCAGCAGCAGCTTCTTGTTCAGCTTCCTTGTTAAAACCACAGAGTCATTTTCTGACAGGGCAGTATTTCCTTATATAAACTTGGTGAAAGACCAGAGGCCAGCAGGGCTAGGGGAAGGAGTCATTCCTTATTCCTGTCTCAATACTGGTTGTTTTCTTGCTGGAAAGTGGTTCTGTACACCCTCTCTAAGAAGATGTGCTGCTGAAGGCAATAAATAACTATGAGAAGTTGTGTAGCAGTAGCTTTTCTTAGAAACCCGAAGCTTTCAGAGTTGGCTCCTTAAAGTTAGGCTCCTACATTCATTGTTAAGTACCAAAACAAATTGCTATGATGATGAGAAATTCCACTTAGTCACAAATCTAATTCTGCCAATGTGAGCTGTGAGTTCTCAGGGCTTTGTGGAGGCAGAGCCCTTTGATCTCTGTAATCAGATTTGGCATTCTGTCCCTGCTCACATCCATCCAGGAGTGACATCTCAGGACTCTTGCTCGGGCAATAGCAAGTGCAGGACATTGTCATTTTCTTGATGAGGTTCAAAACTTTCTGTTCTCTTCCCAAGTCAGGTTTTTTTCACTCACTGAACCCCAGAGCCAGGAAATTCAGCAGTTTGATGGATCTAGAGGACAGGCTCAAACCCAGCAGTTCTAACACTTCATGGCAGCAGGTGTGACCCAAGGTTTTGGGCCAGAATTAGGGCACTGTGGTGGCATTCCATGTCCATGTAGGTGTCTGTGTGATGCCAGAATTCCCTGAGCAGAATGTAAAGCAGAGAGCAGGATTTCACTCTGTTGGAGTCAATCACCCAGTCCACTCTCTGCATTGTGAAAATGCTGTAGGGGCGAGAATCAGGAGGGAATCTGATACTTAGACCTTTGAATCGGACATTGCAGGAGTAATTTTGAAAAACCTCTCAAGTCCTTTTGAAAGCTAAGTACCAGTTTATCCACTCTCAGGAGCCTACATTAGTTACTTAAAGAAATCTCTTTCTGTGGAATTAGCATCATGTTGTTGCTGGATAGAAACCTACCATCCAGTCTAAATTTATGTCTTAGCACTTGAGCAGGGTCTATCTGCAACGTAATATACCTAAATCCCTCTAGGAATCTTGACTTTTGTGCTTTCTATCATAAAACCCCAAGAGACTACATGCTGGGGGACAATTTAATCACAAATAAAACTCCAACATGATATGATGAAACAAAAGAAACCATTCACTTAATGGTTGGACTCGATGATCTGAAATATCTTCTCCAACCTAAATAATTCTAGGATTCTATAATTAAAACATACTAATAAGTCTGCTATGTCATGAGCTTTTTCACAGCTCTGTACCTACAAGAAAGTCTTCTAAATTTTACTGCTTCTTGCCCATAACTGGTCTTCTGCTGTGTGTTTTCACCTGCTAAGAAGCATAACAAGACAATAAATCCAAAGAAGGAAAGGAATCTGGAAAGCTCTGAGCAATAGTCTTAAGCTCCCCTGCAGATTTTCTTTGTCTGACACTTTATATTTAAAAATTAATCCAGAGCACCCCCACAAAAAAATCTATTTTACTTGTTTAACAAAATGGAGTATTGATTTGCCAAAGCCCAAACAAAGCAGCCTACATGATTCATTGATCATGAATTTGGGCCCAGTCCATGTGATCATTAACTTCTTTGTCAGATGCATTAATTTATTCATAAGCTTTGTTTATGGCAGGCCCTTTTCACTGGCTCGCTTCAAAATAAAACCCAAACGCCTTCTTTACCTTCCCTGTCACTGAATGCAGAAGACAAAACTTCAGAGATTTAATGAGATTGTTGAAGAATCCAGGAACTCTGGAGGCTTTGATATAAGTCCAGGCTTCAGTATTATTTTGGAACTGTATTTCATGAGCATAAAATTCTCCAAAGGAAGCAACGCCTTGCGCTGCCATGTGGGAAACTGAACCAAATATGAGAATGTCAGCAGTTAAACTATGAGGAGCTCCATATCCCTTTGTACCATTGTCAGGAATGGTGGTTGTGACATAAAGGTCTTCTTTCAGTGGACTATTGTGACAATAAAATACATTGGATGGAAACTTCTGATACAGAAGTTCAGGATCTGGTTTAAAACCACAGCTTAACAACAAAGGAAAGACTTGTAGCTTTTCCTTGGTACATTCTCTGTGATTTAAAGTGTATAAAGCAACAAGAAGAAACAGAGTTCTGAGTTCTGGTGTTTTAAATTCCAGACTTTGCTTATATAGCTTAATAGTAGGCAGGAGATATCAACAATGAAAAATGAGGCCTCATAATCAATATCTGAGCATTTGCTGCACTCCATTAATCCAGTATCAAAAGGAACATTGCAGTCATGAAGAAGCTACTGTAGGGTAAAGCAGGGTATGATCTTACACTGAGTTGCACAGCCTCTGATAACAGCCAGGGTTCAGCATCTTCCCCAAAACCCAGGGAGCACCCCCAGCAGCTGGATTAGCTCTGCTGCCTCTCCCTTGGGGTGCTGGGGTTACAGGTACAGTCAGAGCTGGCATGTTCACTGCCTTACCCCCTTGGAATTCCATGGCAAGCCTATCTCCTTAGCCTGCAGCTGTCAACAGTCTAACATCAACAATTGAAATACTGGGGAAAGAAGGTGAAACAGTTTGTGGGGTTTTCGATCCTGTTTCAAGAAAGAAAGAAGTAGTCTCACTCTCAGTAATTTATACAACTGAGGTCTCATTTGCATGCTGGATGGGCTGACATGCTAACTATGGAATTTGGTGAATTTGGGAGTCTGAGTACGTGTCAGGATGTGAAACTGTGTCTGTATATCTATTCATTCTTGCAAAGGCAGTAATGAAAAACCCTCTTTATGAATCAGGACATTACTGAATAAACAGCATAAAGCACTCCTGGAGCAGAGAATACAGGTCTCTCCCAGGAGGGGGAGGAGGTGGGAGTTCTTCCCCAAAATGTATGCAGTGGGTTCTGGACTAGACACCAAGTCTGTAGTTGGTACATAGTTGTGGAGATATGGAGAGAGAATTTAGGAGCTCGATTTTTATATATTTGGGTGAGAGAAATGAACTTTATTCTGACCAAACCAAGTGTGGATAACTTGGTCAAAGCCCCAAATAAGAAGTGGGTTGAGTGCACCTCCATGCTGGGCAGCCACCTGAAACCTCAGGGACACATCCTCTCTCAGCCAATTTTGGGGCCCACTCCTAAAACTGAATTTGCAAACATCTCAAGCTGAACCCAAGCATTCCTCATGAGATATAGGCTGATTCTACACTTACCTCCAGTGCAACTGCTGATTTTGAGCCAACAATAGAACAGAAAACAGAACCACACCTTGCCAGAGGCAAAGATCTCGCACAGCCTGTTCCATCATCGATACAAATCACAAACCTTTTCTGCACTGAAAATACTCACTACAAATACTTTTATGCTCTGCAACATTAATTTGATTAAACTTTCTTTCTTAAGTTTAAAATATGTGCATTTGGACAGAGACAGCCATGTATTATGAGCAACAAAAGATGAGACCATCTGTATGTACAGTGTATTCTCTGCACACACAAAGTGTATACACACATGTATGTAATAACTGCTCAAGCAGGCTCAGAGAACATAAAAAAAAATTAAAAACATTTGCTTAATATTAATGCTGTATATGTATATATTTTTGTGTTAGCAACATATTTTCACTATACTTTCTTTGTGTTAAAGATTAAATATGTCCCTCAAGAAAGAGACTTTAAATGGATGCACAATAGCTGGCTACAATGGGTAATTTCATTTAGGCACAGAATTACAAAGTGGCCATTTTTAACTTCAACTAGATTGCACATTTACTAAACTCTCAATAAATTCATCATTTGGCTGAGTCACGTTGAGAATTGTTTTAAATAAATCTATGAGAAAATTAAATTTAAGTTGAAAAGCAGCAGGAAAAAGATGTATAGTGAGTACTTCATTTGTTGTAATAGGACTGTTTGGAAGGAATACAAATGCACTTCAAATTGTAAAGAGCATAATTATTTTCCTCCAGAAGCTGAATGAAATAGAGCAGCTTCTGCCTATACAATATTTGATACGAATTATCTTCATAAAATTCAAGTTGTGTTTTGAAAATTAAGCATTTTCTTGGCTTACAGGAAATGCTCAAATGAGTTCTCCATTTCTTTATTAAAATGGCCAAAAAAGCCACAGGAATTGTCTAAGCTGGTTGGACATGCAGTTCAGCTTCCTTTGGCAGTGGGCACTAGCAGATGCTTCACAGACATTTCAAAAACCCCTTTATTACAGAAGCCAGGATGGGGACGATGGGGACAGATGGGGCATGAAGGGCAGGGACAAAACCCTGGACCTGAAAGGACATTAAAGAGGTCACCTAGTCCATACCCTGCCCCAACAATCGACTGAGAGGGGAAACTGCATCCTATCCCTAGCAGGGAATCTTGGCTTCAGGGTCCCTTTCCCTTTCTCTCTTATCTAACAAATCTGCAAACGTGCACATTATCCATACGATGCCTAATCCTCTCCAAATGCCATATGGGGTTAGTGTATTGTAGATGACTGCAAGAGAGCTGGAGTGGCCTTGTAGTAATTTATTGCTAGTAGGTGGTTGCTGGGATTCTGCGACATTTTGTACGGCTTGGCTCTGGTGGGGAACATCAGCAGGAAGGAAGATACCATTCCAGACAGCCATCCATCAAGTGACACTTAAGTGCTGTTAAGAAACAATGTCAAAACTGCTAGATTTAATGACCCTAACCTTCTTTTCCAGACAGCCTGCCAAACTTGTTCTGACAAGAAATGATTAAAGACTCACCCCTAAAAAAAAAAAAAAAAAATCAAACAAAAACAAACCACCCAACAACAACAACAACAACAAAGGCACGGTTTGAAATAGGAGATTTTCAGCAGAGAGGGCCAGGCTTTGGTGCACAGTGGAGCAGGGAGCAGGAGCAGAGGAGCAGCTTCCAGGCCTTCCAGCAGTGTGTTTACACGGGCACGGTGCTGGGCTGTGTCCTGCGTGCTGCTGAGAGGCAGATGGTGGCTCGGGGCGAGCAATGCCTGCCGCCACTGCTGAGCGTCTGCAGCTCACACTGGGACCCTCCCCGGAGCAGCACAGGGCTCTGTGAGAGCTCCAGCTCGGGGTTCTGTGTGTTCAGACACCTCTTGGCTCTCCTGGTGAAGTCTGCCGCAGGGGAACTGGGATAGTGAACGTAGGGTGCCCCAAAAGCTACCCCTACTTAGCCTACCTACTCCTTGAAGATGCTTAAGCCAATGTTTTAAACTTCCCCTCTGATTTTCTGTCCTTTTATTGTTTTCTTCTTGTCTCCAAAGATTTATGCCGACAGTCAAATACCAAGTAAAAATACTTTTCTTTTAAAAATGTTATTCTGGCACTGACCTTCCTCCATGCATAGACTTTTCATGGGAATTTAACCTCCAGGGAAAATATGATTGATATCCTGCATATTGTGGCCCTGGGCCTGGTCTAAAAATGAAAAGTCTGTAAATTGCCCTCGAAGGAGCCCTACAAGCCAGGGATATGCACTGGACAAGGGAGGCACAGACGCTGCTGTTTAACCAAGATCATGAATTACAATGGACAGTCAGAATGTGCAGTGATGAACTGTTGACTTCCATGGGTTTGAAGTGCAGCACCCTTGTCATCCTAAGGAAATTTAAACCAGAATGTCTGATTTACCGTGCCTGTGTCACTCGTAATTTTGTACACTTCCATCATCTTCACTTCCATTTTTCACAGTTGTTATTTACCCTTTGTGATCTCTGTTGTGTGAGTGGGTGATGCCATTTCTCTGGTTTGATGCAGTATTAATTAGGTACTATTCAGGTGCTTTTCTTAAGAGAGACAATACTAAACCCTTTAGAGACTTTGCCTAAAAGTAAAATCATGCCAAAGAAGCTGCAAGCACTAAATGCCTACTTTATAAAATAAGTAACTGCTTTTTGAAAAGAAACAAATGCAAATTCTAGTTTGCTGTGCTTGAAAGAGGTGACAAGGAGAAGTGCCAGCATCTTGGCTCCTGTTGCTGCTTTATTGTCACAAATTGTTAGTTACATTTGAAAATTATGGATCTCTCTCGTTGTGCGAGTTGTGTGTGCCAGTTGGTGCCTGTACACTAGAGTGGCTTTACCCAATTAGCAGGATTCCCCATGCAGGACCCGGAATAGCTGTGCATGAATCCTAAACACGCCGCAGCTGAGGCTCAGCCTGGGACTGCTGCTCAGAGAACAACTGTGCTACCAGGTGAGCTGAGAGCAGGGCACGGCTCGCTGCCGACCAGCCTTGGCACATCCCTCCCTCCCTCTGCCAGCTGAGCCTGCCCCGGTGGCAAACACGGCGTGCAGCACATGGAGCAGATTTCTAACCCCAGTGCACTCGGGAAACGAAACAGGTCATGGAAACGGTGACATTTAAGTGCTCCTTGTAATCTTCGTCGTGGGCCGTCTCAAGATATTTGCATCTCTGTTCTGGCTCTGCACCAAGGGAGACGCACCCTGCGCAGAGCTATTCGAGGCACATCCAAGGCTCCTACTGAGAACATGGGAGGGCCATCAGGCAACTGCTTTACGGGAAAAACATCCGAGAGATTTAAGAGGCTGGATTCATGTAGGAGTTCAAAGTAAAGAGGAGACATGAGTGCAGAAATAGCTGTCCTGAGAAAACACGAGTTTAACTGCAGCTCTTCATCTGCCCGTGGGCTGAATTGAATGTTCCCTACTCGGGTCCCATTAAACGGTGGAAACCGAGTACAACAAAGTCTGCCATCAATAATGCCAGGCTGGGCACCTTTCCCTGTCCTTTTGCCTGTTGGTGAATATAGATTTCTGCATTTTTTTAATACAGGTAAAAAAAGATGCCACATTTCCAATTGAGTCACAACCTGGAGATCACACTGAACTTCAACGAAAAGCTATTATTGGATAATATGTAATGATGGACTATAAAACCATGAAGTATCTGCCACTTTATATGGAACAAATATAATAATTTGAAAAAGAGGAAAAAAAAATCCTCCTCCTAACTGTAATTAGCAACTCACATCTTTTCCCTCCCTTTAGGTAGCAGGTATGGTTTGTAGGTAAATTTTTGTTTCTCTGATAAGCAGTGAAAATGAAGACTTCTTTATATAGAAGAACAAAGCTGCTACAGCCTTCCTAATCAGTGTTTTGACGATCTACAGATCATGGCAGGCACTGCTTTATTAATTGGTCCCAAGTTAACAAAACCAGCTTTGTTCACAGAACCATTCAAATAATAATAAATGTTGGGAAAATGCAAAACTTATTTATAGCCACCACTTTTATTTTAATGGCTTGAGTAGAATCCAAATATATCCACATTACTTTGAAAAATGTGATGAATTCTATTTTAGTTGGTCTTAGCCATTGTAAGGCAGTCATGCTTTCTATATAATAAATAAATATAATAAAGACTGCTTTTTGAAGATTTTGCCTTTCATTGCTTTCTAATTTATCAATGGATACCGTATGATGTAAGTCCTATCCCTTAATGATCACCTTAGAGCTAAGCAGCATGAAATGTTAACACAGTCTACTTTGAAATAATATATTTTGTCTTGTGCATGTCTCTTCAAAAGTCCCTTTTTTTCCTTCTTTAAAAGTGTATCTTGCTCATTCTGGTATCTGGGCTCCTAAACATGCTAAGTATATTTTTTCCTTTAAAAATAGGCACAACAGAAAAACTGTTTTCATAGGAATGAATATAAAACATTTTGATTGAATTATATGGCATATAATGCAATCATTACAAGTTTTTCTGGGAGGAGGTTAAGGTTTTTCTGCTCAAAACAAACCTCTTTTCTACTTACCTATACCGTGCTTTATTTTTTTCTCTGGGATGTTTGTGGTTAACATATCAAATCAAGCCATTCATTATTCATTCACATCGAGATACAGAAGCTCTGGATGCAAGCTGAGACCCCCAGTTTAAACAGATCGTATTTGTTCTATACTTGTCATTATTGATCAGTGTCATTTGTCATGATCTGAACAGTCTCTGGTAACTTTCCCGTGCTGCACATCTCGTTTTATGAAGTTAAATGTGGGCTCTAAACGAGCACTTCCATTTGTGGCATCTGTCGTGTCTCCCTCTCCAGCCACCCTGTACGTCCCTCCTGCTGAGAGAACCTGAGCTGACACAGTTGCTGCTGGCAGTGTCACTGTCTGCTTTTCATCCAGAAAAATGAGTTCTGTGTCTTAAACACCCTAAAGGAGCCTGAGTTGGATGCTTTATGTCATTCTGCATTTTACTCAAGCAGCAAAGGTTACTCCTTCTCTATTCCCTCCATACCAGTGTGTGTGACTCAACTGCAGCATTTCAGAAAGGCTCTCATGGCCAATGGGGTGAATGGGATCAATGCAAAATTGCAAACCCTGGGATCCAGCATTCCAGAAGCACTGATTTTACTAGAAAAACTGTAAGCTAAGTTACATTCCAGCATCAAGGACACTCCTTCTTCTTGTAAACATCCTCATCTTCAAGCATATAAGATAAAAAAGGATTCTGAATGTATTTTGTTTGGGTATAACAGAAAACAACCACAGACCTCAGCAAAACAATTGCTACCTGCATTTCTTGAAGACTTGCAAACCTTTATTGTGGTCAGACACTATTGACAAAACCCAGAGACTATCAGAGATCTTGTGCTGTGCTCCTTCATGCACAGCACAAACCGGGGGGTCCATGAATCCACTTGAGTTTAAAAAAGCACCATTGCTTTGTGTAAGAAATCAATGCTCTGACTGGTTGAACAGCATGTGCTCTGGATGGGTACACTGCCCACCTCCTGTGAGCCTGTGAGAGGACAGTAATGATCACTGCATTAATCACCAGGTAATAGAGCTTAATAAATTCCTTCTCATCAGCTGAGCTGCCATGGGAGAGCAGATCATCGTGCCTGTGCACACCAGCCTGCCCTCCTCCTGTGTGAGATGCATCAGCCAGTTACTCTGAGCTCTGCCCTGAGCTGTGTTAGCTCACAGGCACAGAACTTCCTAGACCAATATAGCTCAGTTTTATCATAGAATCATAGAACGGTTTGGGTTGGAGGGACCTTAAAGCCCATCCCATCCCACCCCTTGCCATGGGTAGGGACACCTTCCACCAGCCCAGGGTGCTCCAAGCCCCGTCCAACCTGGCCTTGGACACTCCCAGGGATCCAGGGGCAGTCACAGCTTCTCTGGGCACCCTGTGCCAGGGCCTGCCCACCCTGCCAGGCAGGAATTCTTTCCCAACATCCCATCTTTCCCTGCCCTGTGGCACTGGGAAGCCGTGGCCCCTGGTTCTGTGGGGCTCAGTGTGTGCAGGCTGTGCTGGTCCCTCCAGCCCTGACCCGCCTTGTCCTGCCCGTTCCAGACAGACGGGGCGTCTGCGATCCTGCTCATGTCTGAGGAGAAGGCCCTGGCCATGGGCTACAAACCAAAGGCCTACCTAAGGTAAGAGGGGCTGCTCCTCGTGGCCTCTGCAGCCTGCCCTGGCTCCCTTCTCCTCTCGCTCTCCCTCTCCTCTCCCTGTGCCTGACAGTGTTTCTCCCATGCAGGGACTTCGTGTACGTGTCCCAGGACCCGAAGGACCAGCTGCTGCTGGGGTAGGTGCTGCTGGAGACCATCCCCTCCCAGCCTTGGCTCCCCACCACGTGCTGTTTTGTGAAGTGTCGCATGAGCTGCTCCATCTCTCCAGGCCTTCACGCCTTGCTGGAATGCGAGGGGAGGGCAGGAGGGGCAGCAGCTGGGGCAGGAACACCCGCCCTGCATTGCTGGGGCACCTCAGCCTGTGGCACCAGCAGGACTCGGGGGGTCATTTCCCTGGGAGTGGGAGGGCAGGGCTGTGCCAGGAGCCCTGGGCAGAAGGGCTGTGGCCAAGGGGCTGTGCTGAGAGGAAACTGGTGCAAGGCTTGTGTGTGCTCCCTCCCTGCCAGCCCCACGTACGCCACTCCCAAAGTGCTGGAGAAGGCCGGGCTCACCTTGAACGACATCGACGTCTTTGAGTTCCACGAGGCTTTTGCTGTAAGTGCTCTACACCTGGAATTCCATCCTGCAGATCTGCTTTCAGCTGGGGAAAGCTCTTGTTGAGACCTTGGCCAAGTGTCACCAGGAGTAACTGTGTACTCATGTGTAGATAAATGCATCTGGCATATTTTAAATGTATAACATTTTTATATCGACACAATCCATGCTAAGAGTGGCTTATGTTGCTTGAAGTCACCAAAGGAGTACAGAGTCTCTCAAAAAAATTTTGTAAGAAAAGTCATCTTACTCTCCCAAGGCCTTTGGGGGAAAGAAGCCACTTCTGCACATCATCTACTGACTGAGTTGGGATAGAGAATCATGGAATGGGTTGGGTGGGAGGGGAACTTAAAGCTCACACAGTTGTCAACCCCTGCCATGGGCAGGGACACCTTCCACTAGCCCAGGTGGCTCCAAGCCCCTTCCAACCTGGCCTTGGACACTTCCAGGGATCCATGGGCAGCCACAGCTTCTCTGGGCACCCTGTGCCAGGGCCTGCCCACCCTCCCAGCCAACAATTCCTTCCCAGTATCCCATCAATCCCTGCCCTCTGGCAGTGGGAAGCCATTCCCTGTGTCCTGTCCCTCCATGCCTTGTCCCCAGTCCCTCTCCAGCT
>JAWWEE010000018.1:3973798-3984649 GCA_035221455.1 Xenops minutus | reverse complement strand
AGGGTGGTCAGGCCTTGGCAGGGGCTGCCCAGGGAGGGTTGGAGTGCCCAGCCCTGGAGGTGCCCAAGGCAGGACTGAGGTGGCACTCAGTGACAGGGTGGGCATCGGGCACAGGGTGGGCTCTGTGGGCTGGGAGGGCTTTTCCAACCTCAGGGATTCTGTGATTCTGAGCTCCATGTTCCTACCTAACAGAACCCATAGAATAAGAGAACCATTGCAATTCCACAGATTTTCCAGAGGCTCACAGGCTCCAGGTACAAGATCACTGTGCTGCTGAAAGGTACCCAAGAATACAAAGGTCAGGAGAGAGAGTACAGAGAACCGAAAAGATGAGAGTTAAGACTACAACATATGTGAATGACACGACCTCGAGGTCTTGAATAATTAAGCACTTAGCATCTCTTGAGTGATGTTTTAAAATGATGGCATGGAAATGTTTTGAGACTATTTGTCTCCTCATACCTTAAACAGAGTAGCAGCAGTTAAACATCTGGTTTCACCACTCTGCATGTCCTGAGACAAAAGTAACACTGGATAAGCTCAGGAAACACAGAACTCCAATTAGCCCAGAACCATGGCTGTGTCCAAATTCACTAGGAAAAAGTCATTATCTGGTTAAATCACCTGGTTTGTAATTTTGTCACAATTCTGACACTTAGGCCAGACCTCTCATTGAAGCTTAGATCAGTTTTCAGGTTTGCATGGAAACCAAATAAAAGCAGGAGAAATTACTGTAGTGACATTCAGGACTTTGTGATTTGTAATTCCAGGTATTAGATTGTCAGCTTGTAGGAAACTGTATGGCTCAGCTTGACTGGGCTTGGTGAAATGATCCTAATTTTCACCAGGTGAAAACCAGCCCTGGAATGTATAAACCTACATGAGCAAAAACGAAAGGGTTTTATAATCCAGAGTTTTCAAAATAAGGAGAAGATCTCCTGCCTCGCACAAAGGACTTGGGATTTGAACTATCACATGCAAAGTAAATATAGTTGGCTGCACAGCAACTGAAGCCTGTAATTTTGGCTTGCCAAACTCAGAAGGCTTAAAGACCTGTGAAAGTAATCACTGCTAATAATTCTTAGAATTGTTCCAACTCATATTTAGAATAAAAACTAGCACTGGGAAAAAAGCAAGCAAAACATGTCTGTGGGCTCATTCATTACTAGTATTCTTAGAATTATTAAAGCAAAAAAAAAACCCATTCAGCCATCCCCAGACCAATGGGGAATTGTTATCATCTTCCTAAAGGCCAAAACCTCAAGAATAGCAGGATTTAGGGAATAAAGAGGGCTTTTTAAAATTGAAGATTGCATGTGTGGTAAGCAGACAGCTTTCAAGCCAATGAACAAAGGCAGCTGGAGGATGTTCCAGGCCTGTACGATCGTGGCTGCTGTGCACAGACTGAACAAAGCAAAAAACAATCAACCAGAAGATGATAGCCAAATTAGCATATGGGAGAGCCAGATCCATCTTTCTGGTCCTAGGCACAGGGGCAGAAAAAGGCACAAAGATATTCCATCTGTCGTGTTCCCTGCATCTCCTGAATCCAATTGATTCAGAATGGTTTATTGCTAGTTTTCTTTGACTTGCTATTTCCCAAAAAGAGACAGAGAGAAGGAGAGGATCTTTCCAGTCACACAAAAAGCCCCCCAAGAGCCCAGCTATGTCACCTTCAGTGTGAAATTGTTGTGCCCACTTTCTCCCCATGTGCAGAATCAGGAGACATCCTGCCTCTCTCAGAGTGTCCCTCTGGCTGAGACTGCTCTGTTTTCTCTTGCACAAACTTCACTTCTCATGGCACAGCACGATTTAAATGGAGAATTTCAGAATGAGCAATGGAAATGGACTCTGCTGACTTTTAAGTTGCCATGTTACATTCATGCTCAAGACAGCCACGGTCACAGACTGCACGAGATGATTTTCATGCAAGCACCTACATGGGAAAACACTTGTATTATGAAAATCAAAGCCCCAGGTGGCAGGTTCTCAAAGGCCTGTGCAACGAGGCAAATGCATTAAAAATGCATGTAGTAAGGACTAGGTATATTGGAATGATATGCCAAATATATAGAGCCTTTTGAAAACCTGGTTTCCTGTGTCAAAATTCAATCTCTTTTAATCTACCTCTAAAAACCGATCAGATTCCTAAAATGAGCCTCAGAAGCCTGTGAATTCTGGCTGGAGAGGCAGCAGCATTCTCCTAGCAATTGAGTCAATTCTCGTTAAGAGTCATGACTGTTTGCATAAATAGAAATGACAGTTTATAGGTAAATCCTACGCAGTGTGGAGTCCATTCATTTTAAATGTTGTGCTCAAAAGGCCACAGCAGCATAATAATGTGAAGGCAGGCATGAAGCCTCCAATAAAACTGCCCCCACTGGGTCAGTGCCATTGCATGGTGTGCTCTGGGTAGTTACAGAATGATTATACACTGGGTGGGCAATCAGAGCTCACTCTGTCTGTCATAAATATTACACCTAAAGGCCACAGGTGTGTATTTTACAGAACTGCTTCTGGTCTCTGCTCTCATAGGATATAATACCTATGTACCTTGACAAAGAATTTGTTCTCATTCATTCAAGCATTTCTTAAAAGTGACTCTTCTGCACGCAGCATCTCTCATGTTAGTTTATTAAGGATACTCCCCTGATGCTCATACCTCCTGGCAGAACTGTACTGGCATTTTTTTCTTCTCTCCTGTGGTCATGGAGACAATGAAATAAGAAGTGTGCTGCTTACATTTTTCCACTTACACTGTCTTATCAGTTGATGGCAGATGGTTTGGGGGAATCTTAGGGAGAAAAGAGCTCCTGCTAATGTCACCACTGTATCTTGAACTTTAGTCTTTCCCACTACATGTTATTTGTTAGCAAAACATGGACACCAGAGCAACAGAGCAGCCTGACTGAGCAGTGAGAGCAGCTTTTCTCACCAAGGGAGTCAAACCACAAATAGCTCTGTTCTGTATATCAGATGGGGAAAAAACCAACAACAACCAGCCAGCAAACCAGAAACTCCCTGTTGTAGTAGTTCTGCAAGTCACAGAGTCATTAAGGCTGCAAAAGACCTTTAAGATCATTCAGTCCAACCATTAACCCAGCACCACCATGTTCACTGATAAACCATATTTCCAAATGCCACATCCATATGCCTTTTGAACACTTTAGGGATGGTGACTCCATTACTTCCCTGGGCATCTGTTCCAAATGTCAGGGCTTTAATGTTTTGTGGTGCAGAAAATGTAATAACAAATTTCAGTATAAAATAATGGTTTTAAATGAAGGGGTAAAAAACCCCATCCCCCAAAAGTAAGGTAAGGTAGCTTTGCAGTTTATGGACAAATCTGGGTTTTTCCTTTTGTGGCCAGCTGGGTTTTTTTGGTTGGTTTGTTGGTTTTTTTTTGACGCAGAGCAACATTGTCGGGCAAACCCACTAATGGCAAGGAACTGCCTCAAACAATATATCTCCTCTATGCTACAAAAACTTCTGAACTTAATTACAGTATTTTTGTGTTCCTCTGTGGTTTTGAATCCCATCTTAATGGTTTAGGAATGGTGCTGAAGGCTTCACAAACCGAGGGGTTTTGCATAATTCTTGAGCGTATTTAAACCACATGTCTAAAGGAAGAAAAGTCCTATTTAAATATGTAGGAGCAAAACTGAATTGCATGGGTGTCCCAGCAGAGAACTTGATAGAGACACAAGCACCATCCCCATTAAGCTATAGAACTCTGCCATGAATCCAATCTGATTTTATGGACTTCGACTGCTCCTTTCAGAATCATTTTAGCCCAGACAAAACCAACACTATTCACTGTAACAGCTCATGGTTTCATATGTGCAGAGGAACATGCTACTTTTGGCACTGCTCTGCATTATGTACGACTTTGAATTATTTCTTGTGGAGCTTGGGGGAATTCGTCCTGACTGGAGTTAAATGAACTGCAGCAGCTTCTGTCCTAAGCAGGAACTGGTTGTGGAGGAAAACAATGAATTTTAGTTTGTAAATTCTCTGGCCCAGTCACTGCCAAACTCCTGTAGTTTGTGTTTTAGGCAGGCCTGGATTTAACAAGGTTTGGACTCACTGAACAGCCTGCCCACAGAGCATGTCCAGGCAATCCAAATCATTTGCTAAGGATCACTGGAGGGCTGCAGGGATTCTTCGCAGTCTTGTGGCAGGACATGAGCACCAAGCCTGTATGCTCATTTTTCTGTTTGAGGACTGTAGCTGAGTTTTCCCTGAGACACTCAGGAAACAAATCATGGTCTGTTTGGTTTTGTACTGCAACAAAAGTCTATTCTCATATAGAATTTACCAATTGTCAAACTTTAGCTAGAGGCTTGGGGAAATTTTTCACATGATCATGAGAAGATTATTATTGCAGTCAATTTTTTTCATGAAATTGTGAAACATGCATGATGTTGAGAAATTGTGGAATGTGCATCACCAATATTTAATGTGGATAAAAATATAGCTGGTTTATACTAAAATTCACATGTACAAATTAACATTGAGGAGACTCTTCTGACTCCAGGAGTATCTGAGTATCAGTATCTGCAGTATCAGAGTATGAGTCACTTCTCATAAGGATCTTAAAATTGGAAGAAAATATTTATTGCAGAATACTAATAATCTGTTTACACATAGTAAATGTTTCCAAGAGCTGTCAGATACTTCTCTTTCTCTTCAGAAAAGGCATTTTCCATCCATAAATAAAGGTACAAGAAGTATTGCTAAAAACTGGGTGTGCATTGCTATGAGTTCAGATTAGGCACATCACTGCTAAAAATGGGACAAATCTTTTCTTCCTTACCAAAGAAAAAGAGTCTCAGAGAAGTGAATGTGTGCCCATTTAGGAGATCTCCAGAGCTTTCTTCCAGCTTCAACTGTTTTGTGATTCTGTGAATAGGAGGAAAAGAGACTCTTTTCTATATTGTCAGGAAACCCAAGATATTAATTTGATTCTACAGGCTCCTAATGTTTGGGGTTTTTTTCATCATCTCAAATCAGAATAAAAACAAAGTGCTGAAATATTTCATTCTGATCATCAAAATGTTTCAGACTGGCAAAATATGCTGCATTGTCCTCTTATAGAACACAATCTATTGATCTTACTGAACACTTCTATATGCTCTCTCTGAAAATCCTAATGAAAATAACATGTCCCATCTGACATTTTTGTTAATTATCTTCCTACATAAACCTTTCCATTGGAAATCCCCAGTTTGCAAGTTGTTGAGGAAGCCATTTGGTGAAGGTTGTGCGTGACTGCTGGAGTGGCTCCTGCACCATCAGAAAGGGAAGTTTCTCTAACAGTTTTATTTGTTTCTCCTTTCCCCTTTGCTTTTGTTTGTTGCGGTTTTGTTTTGCTTTCTTTCTTTGGTTGGTTTGGTTTGGTTTGGGGTTTCTTTTGTCTGGGAGATACTCACATACTTCTTTCAGAATGGAAGCAATAAAAGTGAGAAGAAACTGCCAAGAGAAGCCAGGGGAAATGGGTAGCAGAGCACGTAGCACAGGTCTCCCAGGTAAGAATGCTTTCTTAACTAACTCTTCTTTCTCTGCAGTTGCAGTACCAAGGGAAAGGAGCCTGGGCCAGCTCTGCAGCAGCATTTCTGAGTCCTGACTGCCGCACTATGACTGAAAGGTTTGTTGCAAGCTGCCAAATTAAAGACCATGATAATTACCTGCACCAGAGGCTCTGAAGAATAGCTTCTGGGTAATGGAATTTGATAGCACATGCTGTTCCTTTCATGCCATGTGCTACAGTATTATCCTAGAGCTGTTGGAGCAGTGGGAACAGCTCCTTCCAGGTGTGGATCAGCCATGTCTCCATGCACAGCAATGCCCATTCACTGCAGATTTACCTTTCTCTGGTGCAGAATGTCTTTCTTCAAAGAGCCTGTAGCAAAGCTTGGGTTTATTTGTCTTTCTCAATTATCACAGACCACTGCGTGCAATAATCCTTTTATACATTCTTTTAATTAGGTTGTAAAATATGACCGGTTCCTTTCTGAATGTGTATTTATCCAGTTAAGAAATAGATAACTACTAGTATTTATCATTAATTACTATTTCCCAGATACAAGGTAGGCATTTACATTTTATTACACACCGTCAATAAGTCAAGAAAATGCAGATTCAGGTTCATCTCCCGCAATCACTAAAGTTGCACCTCACCTAAAATGTGCCTCACGCTACCCACAGTTAAATAAATATATGTTAAATGATAGTAGGTGAGTGTGTGACAAGTTCTCCAGCACATGCTTAGATTGTCAGCCTGTTACTGGAAAATATCATCAAATGCAAATGCTTACAGTGACTGTGGCACTGGTGACATGTACATCCACTCCCATCTGGATCTACAGGGACAGCTCCTATTTCTGAGGTCCTACTTAGACTAGAGCTAGATATAGACATTTCCCACAGAACAATGTCAGCTAGGAGTGTTTCTGTAGCAGCAGAAGCCCTGGGGTAGACACAGTCACTCTGAGAAAAAACAGCTCATTTCATTCAGGGAAGTGGCATAAGTAATTCTGACACAAACACTCCTTTGCTGCTAAAAGTTGCACCAGACCAGGAGCGTTTTCAGGAAGAGCAGCCTGTCTTTGTGGTGAATGGCTGAAAGACTGGGATTCAGTGAATTCTGTCTGCTGGTTTAATTATCAATTTTCCCAGTAAAGGCCAGGTACTGACAAAGGACATGATAAGAGCACTGATTTATTGCTCCCCTCTACAGCTCTGCCAAAATATATTGCAGCAAACCTTTGCCATAAGGACTAGCTCAAAGGCCTAAATAAACCTACCGTTGCTAAATTAAGGCTTTGTCTACACACAACAGTTCAATTTCTTTAATTATATCGTAAACTGTGTTGATAAAAATGTTCATTTGCTGCTATAATACACTCTCAAATACTTAATATGTTCAGCTGATCTGAGGCACCTTCACAGTGGTATAACTAAAAATATACTGAATGAAAAATTATACCATTGTATTATATAAGTGAACCACACTAAAATAAGGTCTTGCAGAGAAAGTTTACCAGCTAAAACCAACAGGGAAAAGAAATTCTCCTGCAGAAGAGAATGCAAGCAGATAAAAATTAATTTTTGATGTCCAAGATGGGGTGACAGGTAGGAGACCAAGTACCCCAACAAAGAGAAACTAACCTAGTTTTCCCTTCCTAACCAACAGAGCACCACGCACAAAGAACTCTCTTGCTGGCAAGACAGACAAACCTGCAAAAGCACTGGGAAATTTTCATCTTGGTCCTTGGAAAACAAAGAAACCATCCAGTTTTTTAGGCTCAAATCCTAGGCAGTGATAGAGCTGTCTGAAACACAGCTTCTTCACAGAGCTAGACAAGGAAAGAGGACTGGCAGGGTAAACTGTGGCTGCTGGAGGTGGCAAGATACTATAGTAAAGGATGGAATATGTAACATAACTCTGTTCTCTCCCTGCAATTTAGCCAAACAGGCTACGCATCTTTCTTGAGAACTCAGTCAAGTGCCAGATGACAATAATAAATTTGTAAAGCAGCCATGCAAAATCTTTTTTTCTTATTTCAAAAGTTTAATTTAAAGTACTTCAGTTTAAGAACAGGGCTTATCAAACTTGTGCAGAAAAATTACAGTCAAAACCATAGGGCAAACAGACCATCAGGAAACATAAAGCTGTATATGCCAATCTGGACACAATCCTATTGTTACCAAGGAAAAAAAAAAATCACAATTTTCCTCCAAGACTTAACATTTGGAAGGCATGGATTCAAGGGAATGAGAAATGGGACCAAATACTGACCCTTCTTCCCTAATTATGGCATTTGCTATACCAGAAATCAGAATGACATGGATAGAAGTAGTGTTTGATATTCGAGGCTATTTACCACAAACTGATCACAGACTCTAAAGAGGAGGAATATGGTTGATGTAAGTGTCCTGATTTGTCCTGGATAAAGAACTTAGAGATGCAGAACACATAGTAAATAGCTCTGTGGCCCAAAACCTTCAAGGTGGAACATGTATAGACCAAAAAGTCCTGGTGTTAGAAAGACAGTGCCTAACTCAGCCCAAGCAACTTTGTGACTTAGAGTTTTATTTCTGTTTTTAGAAACATCAATTAATTAAGCACAGTTTATGTGCACTCAGCATGCAGAGACTGTCCTTCCTGATGAGCAGCCAGAACTGAACAAACAGAAGGGCCCACTAAAAACATTACTATAGTGTTTATTGGCCAAGGAACTGAAAAATATTGATATTCTGTTTATCAGAGTGTTTCATTCACTATAATAGATTGAAATGCTCTCTACTACTGACTAGCTTAACATCCTTTGACTTTCTGGCTGCACAGTGTCCAATTTCAAAAGGAATATTTAAGATTTGGTTGGTTAGCGTCTCCAAGGTATCTGCTACTTCCTTTCCTCTTTCACTCCCTCCTTCCCCCATTTCCCTATTGCAACCATCCCTGGTGTTCCTGAGAGCACAGCTGAGTCCTTAGACCTTGGAGCTAGATCTTCAAAGAGCAGGAGCAGGGTGTAGAAAGAGTGCACAAGAGAAGCAGCGTGAGAATTACACACTACTCATCTGTTTCAACTCATTTTCAGAGCTTTGCCTTGCCTCAGTGTGCTGCATGTCAGAAATGCATTCCCAGGCATCAAACCTTTATCTCTTGGTACACAATTTAATCACCTGAATTCATCCAGGAATTCCACTCCTGAATTACATGTGATCAAACCTGCGAGTCACAGTGAAGTCTCTTTTTTTTGGTCAGGCCACTGGTGCCTAAAATACAAGCCTAACAGTACATAAGTAGTAGGGTCTGTCCTTCATCAGATTCACACAATCCTCAGGTGGTTTGGCATATAAGGTTGATATCGTTCCTCATGTCAACAAAAACAAAAATAAGCAGCAATAGCGATGCCAAAGTCACTCTGTAAGCAAAATACTGGAGAGGAGGAGGCTCAGGAGAGACCTTGTCACTCTCTACAACTCCCTGGCAGGAGGTGTAGCCAGGTGGGGCTACACCTGGCACTCTTCTCCCAGGGAGCCAGGGGAGGTTTAGGTTGGGCATCAGGAAGAAGTTCTTCCCAGTGATCAGACAATGGAAGGGGCTGCCCAGGGAGGTGGTGGAGTCCCCGTCCCTGGGGGTGTTTAAGAAGAGACTGGATGTGGCACTCGGTGCCCTGGTCTGGTTGACAAGGTGGTGTCGGGTCAGAGGTTGGAAATTATGATCTCAGAGGTCTTTTGTAACTCAGCTGATTCTGTGATTCTGTGCAAGTCTGTCCCCCAACGTCTGCTATGTATTCCATCATTCATTCTGAATTTAACTCTATTCCACTTTGAGCCAAGACTCGGAGTTTTTATGCCGCATCAGGACTTTCTATCAATGAAGTAAAAATCTTCAAGAAGAGTGATCAAAACAGTAAGAATCATAGAGAGAGTGCTGAGAGTGTTCCTGTACACAACCATCCAAGAACTGGGGACTCATCAAATAAGCAGCAGCTCAGGTCTGTTTGCAGTCAGGTGAAATCAGAGAAATGTTGGAAAAAGCACTGTGAGGTTCTGAAAAGCACAGTGTTGCTGCTGCACGAAATGGTGCTCTTCCTTTTCATTCATCTCTAAATCAGCCTTACATGGCTCTTAACACAGGTATGGGAAGCAGAGTGGTTCAGTGAAGTGATCCTTTGGCTGAGAGTCAAAAACTTCTAAGCTATTCTTAGAAATGCATTCTGGCAATGTGTGCTTTTAGGCAAATCACAAATCTGAACCACATCACTCTCCTCATTTGCAAAACTGGGAAATAAAGACACTTCCAGATTTTTGCAGAGTTCTTTGAAATCCATGCCTTGAAAGGTCCGTAAGAGCATTTGATATTAATGATTATTATTGTTAGTTAACTCATAAGAAAATTGAGAACCGCTACTAGTTAATATTTAAAAGGCAGTATGAATTGTGTTTGTCTCCAGGGCATGAGTTAAAGGGTGTCTTTGACCTCCTGTCATCACTTGTTATGGAGGAGAATATTTCAAATAATATGTGGCAGATAATAGTTGTGTCTTGGACATTTTCCAGTATAAACACTTGCATTTTGCTTCCTAAAATTTCAGTGAATTATGTTATTCTTCAGTACATGCTCCATATTATTGTGGGATGTTTTTGAAAATTACAATTGCTATTCCTATGTGTGTTTTCTACATTTGATAGTGGTCTATGGTCAAATTCTGCTCTTGGTGCCCATGCAACTCCAGGAACATCCACAGGGAAAAAGTGGATTTTTCTGGTTGTAATCAAAGTCACGATTTGCTAAATTAAAATCAAATTGTATGAACAAAGAAGCGTAAAAGGAAGAAGAGAGCACTGGAAGAGTAACCAAAAACACTTACTGAAGGCCAGGTGACCCTCAGCTGTATGACAACACTCCTACATGTATCATACTGCTTCTTATGGGTACCCACATAGGTGATGATGCTCGTTCTGGAGCTTCTTGTTTCAGGGAATAGAATGATAAAGGTCAGAAAAGACCTCCAAGATCATCAAGTCCAACCATCAGCCCAGCACCACCACCATGTTTACCACTAAACCACATCCTCAAGTGCCACATCCTCTCAGTTTTTTGAACATGGTGGTTCCATCACTGCCCTGGACAGCGCATTCCAAAGCTGAACAACCCTTTCTGTGAAGAATTTTCCTCCAATATCCAGACTAAACTTTCCCAGGTACAACTTGAGGTCATTTCCTCTTGTTAAGTGACAGAAGAACCCAATCCCCCCTGGCTCCCCCCTCCTGGCAGGGACTGGCAGAGCCAGAAGGTCCCCCTTGAGCCTCCTTTTCTCCAGGCTGAGCCCCCCCAGC
>JAWWEE010000018.1:3935803-3973270 GCA_035221455.1 Xenops minutus | reverse complement strand
ACTTGCAGAGCCAGAAGGTCCCCCTTGAGCCTCCTTTTCTCCAGGCTGAGCCCCCCCAGCTCCCTCAGCCCCTCCTGCTGCTCCAGCCCCTTTCCCAGCTCCGTCCCTTCTCTCCACACACTCCAGCAGTTCCATGTCTTTCTTGCCATGAGGGGCCCAAAACTGATCCCAGGACTGGAGATGCCCCAGCAGTGCCAGCACAGGGGACAGTCACTGCCCTGCTCCTGCTGCCACACTATTTCTGATCCAGGCCAGGATGCCCTTGGCCTTCTTGACTGCCTGGGCACACACTGGCAGTGTTCCACCACTGCTGACCAGCACCCCAGGTCCTTTTCTGCTGGGATGTGTCCAGCCCCTCTGCCCCCAGCCTGTAGTTAAGTATGGACCAGTCTCACTGCAGCCTGAGAACCAGCCTTACTAAACTAAGCTGAACATGCCGACAGTTCAGCTTACACTGGCACGAACAACAGGCAGTACTCGTGTGGATAACATTATATAATGACCCTTCCTAAAAAAAGATAACTATTGTCTGATCACCTTTGAAAGCTATGACTTTAGTAATAACCCCAGAACTGCCTTTAAAGGGGAATGTTCCGAGATAAGCAAGATTTACCTACTCCCTTCCACTTTGCAGTGTGGAGGATGCAAGGGAAGCAATATGAGATGCAGAGAGATGTGTTTTATCACACAGGAAGCCATCAAGAAACTCTTCTAGGAGAAGAGACCATATGTGAACCACGACAGCATGATGTATGAGTCACATTGCTGAAATCAACTCTTGGATTCAACAGTGCCATTTGAAGGGACAAACCCATTATTTTCTTTAGCCATTCAAGCAAGGGAAACACAGTAACTCAATTGCTAGCACAGCTACCAGAAGGAAATTGTTTATTCCTTTTAGTATTCAAGACATTGCTCTATTGCTTTATTCATATGAGATTCAGCATCTCTTTTGAAAATAGCAAAACAATGAATTTGTCTCCATTTTAATTTGGAAGGAGTCCAAATTAAGCTATTATGAGAGATAAATGATATAATGAGAGCTGCATGCAATTTACTGTAAAAAAATGAACAAGTAAAATGACCTCTCAAATGTTTGCATTTTTCCTTTTGGAACTTACTGAAATTTTAATGTTCTAGGTAGTGAAGTCAAGTTTCATATTCAGCTTTCCTGTTAATGTCAACATGCACATGACAGGTTCCAACTAAGCAGAAAAACAGGACATTAGGATGCCAACCTAGCGTTCCTTTATTATCAAGAATAAATGAACTCAAGTTACACAGAGGTTCTATATTAACTGTTTCCACAATACACTTCTATGTACAATCCTGTCTCACAGGAATGTGCCTATTTGGCAAATATTAGATGTTCTGGCAGTAAGAAAAAAATCTGAGAGGCTTTTTTATCTCAGAATAATTGTGATACTACAATAATGAACAAAAATATACTCGAGGTGTGGTGTGAGCACAGGATCCTGGATACTGTGATCACAAACCTTTTGAGCAGTGAAGTCCTCGAGCTCACAGCAAAGGTCATCTTCAGTTTTGCAACTTCAGACTTTTAATCCCAAATAAGCCAATCAGATAAATACGAACTGATGAACATATATTAATGAGCATAATTATGCTAATGAACATTCCTTCAAGGAATCTTCATTCTTGACTCATTACTCAGATAGTATCATGAAACCAATGGAAAGTGTTTTGAAAGACTCAGTTAACCCCCTTGAGGCAGTCCCAGACCTCAACAGGTTGGCTTTCTGTCTCACCTTTCCCATGTATTCCCAGACTTTGACCTAATTTTAATGAGAGTTCTGTGCCTTTTCAGATTCTTAATTTTCTTCCTGACAGAGAATTTAACCCCAGAAGGAAAAAGAATACCCACAAACAAAAAAAACCCCATCCACCCACAGAAGAACCCTATAATAATGATTTATTTTGGAAGCCCTCTGTGTTTCTTTGCAAGAACTAATATCTTGATTCAGTGAGTGGTGGCATTGGTTCTGCAGACTATTCCAGAGGATTCATCTCCTGAACAAGACAGGGAAAACACTAAAAGAGCAGGAAAGGTGTCAGAGTCTAACTGGAGTAATGTGACTATCAGGGACCAGCCAGGGACTAGCACTATCCTGACCATTATTCAATTTTAAAGGAGTAATTGCTACAGATGGTTCTTCCTGATTTCTATCATGCAGCTCCTGCCTCACATTCCTGATCCAACAGGATTACACCCATCCCTAAAAGGCCACATGCATTTAAATATTATTCCATCCCTGCTCTGGTATTTAGAGCATCCACATGTGTAAAATTCATGTCAGTGGATATAAAATATCCACCAAAGTCAAAGCCACAATCATTTCAGTTTGGCAGCTGGAAATACAGGATTTAAAAGGATACACCTAAAATAGACTTTTCCAAAGAGGAAACACAGGAATATGTCTATGGATGGTTCTGTGTTCTTTACTAAAGATCTCTCTGCTGTGGGGTTAGGCCTGTTTCCATTGTGCAATCAGCAGTGCCCCACCAGTGGGTGTTTAAGATGCTTTATTAGCTTAATATGGCTGAGCACTGCCCTTGTGTGTAGGAGGGCTGGGGATTGTCAGTGCAGGCTCAGCTGCAGTGAGAACAGAGCTCTGATCCCCCTTGTCTAAGGGGAGCACACATGGCATCCCACTGGGCTAATGGGCCTGAGAGCAGGAGAACCATTGAATCATGAAGGCTGGAAAAGACCTCCAGGATCAGCAAATCCCACCTTCAATTGAATACCACCACAAAGTGCTAAGTCTACTCATTTTTGAACTCTGTGTTCAAAAAGTGACTACACCACTTTCCTGGGCAGTCCATTCCAATGCTTAACCCCTCCTCCAATGAAGAAAATTTTCCTAATTTCCAGCCTCAACTTCTCCAGGCACAACTTGAGGCCATTTCCCCTTGCCCTGTCACTTGTACCCTGGCAGAGGAGGCTGACTCTAACCCTAACCTGACTCCAGCCTCCTGTCAGGGAGCTGTAGGGAGTGCCAAGGTATCCCCCCTGAGCCTCCCCTTCTCCAGGCTGAACACCCCAGCTCCCTCAGCAGGACTCATATGCCAAAAGTTACAGGTCTCATCACTCTCCTCTCACCACTGTGTCATTCCTTCACTCCATCAAAACTGGAAAATAAAACATGTGGAGCACTTTGCAGTGACCTGTGAGACCCCTCTGAGGTCACAGCACTGAGTGATTTATGGTGATGGACAGCTGCCAATGATTATGAACACTGGTGGCCAGCACAGCGTGTATCACTCACGCCTGCAGAGCAGGGCATGGAGAAATCATTTCCCTTTTTAGTATTCCTAAAGGTTTACTGTTCTTAGCTTTGTTCAAAGAAACTTAAGGCCCTGGGAAAATGATGCAGCACATATAAACAGGGCAAACAATATGTCAAGCTGTTTTAAAAATGTCATTCTGCTAGTTGCTGCAAGGTTCTGACTTAATATGTAAGAGAAAACAAATGAGTCTGAAAATCTGTTTAGTAGTTTAGAAAATGGGATCTGGGATTGCTTTAAACAAGGTCATAAAGACCTCTCAACCTTTCCTTTTATTTATTTATTTTTTTTCCAAATCTATTGAGTGCCTTGATGGTGCACTGCAGACAAATATCTACATGCTTCACATAATGAAACCGTGACGTTGCTTCATCTGGACCAACTCCCTGAGCAATTGCAACCCAAGTAAAACATTTCTGAGGCTGCAAAGAAGTGTCAAAACAAGAAATAGAACAGCCCAGACCTGAGATGTTTTCCATTTGCAGACCTTCATATAGGTGTCTTTTTTCATACTCTTAGCCGTATATCGCAAAGCATAATTTGATGATAGACGTGAAACTGTGTATTAGTTTTTATTTTGACAAATTCATTAAACATCACATAGCTTGAAAAATGAACCAGGAGGCACTAAGCCAGCCTGGGAAGATTGTACTTCATAAACTGAATTGCTCACATGGGCAACATTTTGGTGGAAGTTATAGATTTTCTAGCATATCCCTGATAGATAGCACTAATATAACTTCAATAAAAACTCCGGATATGTCAATATAAAATTTTTTCTAGCATAGAAAGATGTAAGATACTTCAGTTAATAAATTGGAAGGCTCTCTATTCCTCATGGAACACTAACTTACACATTGGATTAGAGCAAGTATTGGAGCCATCCAGGGTGCAGCAGGCAGCTGTAGGTATGCAGCTGATAAAAGTTGCACTAAATTAAATTATCAATGTACTGTAGGCAATAATTGGAATTTAAGATCTAGAATAAGCATTTCAATACAATATTAGCATCCTTCTATTTTTAACTCTTAGATAACACATAATTTTTCAAAACTGACAGATGAGTGAAAAAGATAAACAGCATTTGCTGCATACAATTGATATTCTTTCTCTTTGTTCCCAAAATACAACCTTTCACTTACCACTGGAAGATTTACTGGCTTTTTTAGAACTCCTACCACTTCCAAATTGATCTGGCACGAGGACTGCAAACAGGTACCTTGTTTGGAAAGAGAAACAGATAAAGGACTTAGAAGGTTTCCAGAGCATGAGGACAGGAGAAAGTGTACATATATATCTCTCTCTATATATTTGTACATATATCTATAGGTGCATAAGTGAATGCACACAAACAGAAACACACAGCATTAGTTTTTTTTCAAAGTTGAAGTCATTCTGCACCTATTCCTGCATCCTACAATGACCAGCCCCAATAAGATGCACTCACACAATGGGACTGGAAAGAGCTGCCTCGTCGTTTTTACACATTCAATTACTCTCTTCAATAAGGAGACAGGGAAATACACAAATGTTTGAATAATGACAGTTTAGAAAAGTGAAATAAAAGCACGCTAAAGGCCCCAAACCCTGCAATGCTGTGACATGCACTGACAGAAAGCAGTGTTCATTGTTGGCTTTCATATTCTTTAATCCCAGCTTCTCGTACTCAAATATTTGCACCAATACAGTATAGGGCTTTTTGGGTTTTTTTTGCCATCAAGGGCACCTTTCTTAACTTCTGCCTGGTATTTACCTCTACTCCAGCACAGTAACATAATAATATAGCATGATAGATTTTGTCTTTTGAATTAAACCCAGTGGAAAATAAATGTCTTCAACTGGTGAAATCCACAAATTTTCAGTGACCTGCAGACAGCTGTTCTGTGCTCAGTGCAGGTAGAGGCTCCATATTCATATGAGACTCAACAAGACAATAAATTTGGAAGCTTCTAAATTATTATTATATTGACATGACTCAAAATTCAATTTCTTGACTCTCAAAACCTACAGTGGATAAACTGGGAAAACTATTTATTCTTTCAGTTAGGACAACGGGTGATTTTCTTCTTCCCCTCTTTTTGCTTTCTAAGCTGAAGAAATGAATAGATGTAAAAAACCTTTTGGTTTTGTTGTTGGCAAAGTACAAGAGGAAGAGGGTGTTGTGTCCACCACATGATTGAATACAGGACTAATAAATACTTGAGTAAGATTTTCTCTTCTGTGAACAAATGCAATAATTTCCGTAATTAATTTATTAAGTTTAGAAGCTTATATGGCACAAATTCCTTTTTTTTCCTCATAACAATTATGTGATTAATCTAATATCCATACTGCATATTCCGCCAGAAGGATGATTTCACTTCTGAACAGTGATGAACTGAACAGCCAAAAATCAGCAGAGGATCCTATGACTGCACTTGTTTCCAGAGAAATATCTGTGGTTGGAGCAGAATTCCCACATTGTGGCTCCAATCCAGAATTGAAACTGAATTACTGAAGCACCTGTAGAGATTTTCTCTCTAAGAAGCTCAGCCTGGAGGAAATGGCATCCTGTACAGAAATAATAACTTGCACCCAAAGTCAGTGCTGCAGAGTCACAAGGTGGAAAAGCAAGGCATAAAATCTTTAGTCCATAAAGCATGTTTTCACATGCTCTGCATGTTTCCTGTTTGTTTTCAAAAAAATATGTCATTTTGAAGCTAAAAGGTTTTTTCTGAAAGTGAAATATTCATCAAAATCAAAGGGCTACAATCAGGAATATTCTGAAGGAGATTCTGGTAGTAAAGTTGCCAAGGACACACAGCAGCTTCCCTTGGTTTGTCCTCCTGACCAAAGAAGGTACTCAGATCCCCCTTTTCTTACATCAGTCCTGTCTCCAACAGCAAAGCCACTTACTGATGGTCCACCCACATTGTTTGCAAGCCATAATGCACTGGAGAAACAAATCAGATCAGTGGAAGCTAATAAAATCTGAAATGCTTAGAGATTTGACTAGGCAGAGAAAAGCTCTTCAAATTCCTGGACCTGCTTCCCTTACTGTGGAACTCTGGCAGAGCATCCCCCACTGGTTCCAAGGCAGCAATTCTGGTAGGTGAACAGGCTGCATGGATGACCCGACCCTTGTCCACAACAGATGAGCAAACATGACATATTGCTCAAATATCTGAAAGATTTTTAAAGCTGCTGGAGAGGAAATACCGAGGGAAATGGGGAGATTGAAGGCTGGGCAGGGAGTGGGTATAAGAGATCATAATAACACTGAGTAGGACTTGCTGTATAGACATGGTGGAAATGACATTCCATAAGAACAGCAATTTAAAACGAGATGTTTTATATTAAAATATAATTAAAGTGTAGTGTAGATGCTACACATATGTATGTGATGTCCCCAGTGATGACAGGACAACAGGCACTCGTGTGTGGGCACCTCCATGCTGGCAAGGCTGTGTGTGACACCACAGGCACGATTTTCTGGGGTACCTTAGTAGGCTAAAACTTCTCCTCTTGTCATGTGAAGGAAGCTGGCACCAATTTAAAATTTAATTTCAAATTGATTCAAGAATAGCCCAATTCAGACTTTAAGAGCAGTACTCCAAAATTAAATGTATTGGACTGACTAGCAAAGGCATAGCATGATTGAATATATTTCCTAGCTTTAAAACTTATACAAATTATTTTGGGCACTGCAACTGTTAAAAATTTATGCAGACATAGAAAAGAAATAATGTTGCTGAATGTTTAATGCTATTCATTTCCCAGCACTGCCTGGGAGTAAACAGGACTGGCACGTTCCCTTCTGGTGATGGGCTGTGAGATCAGCCAGTCTCTTTGTGCCAAGATCTCTTTTTCTGGGAGCTCCTCTCATACCCCTGCACATCTGCCTGGGTCTTGCTGCCTGGCAGCATGTGGTGCACTTGGGTGGGAACGAACTTGTGCAAAACAAGAGTAAAAGTGGGGTTTTGTTTGACACATTCCCTTTAGCAGAAGTGGGGGCTGTATTGTACTAGGGAGATAATGATCTCTAAATGCACTAATTGCCCTACAGATCTTCCTTCTTGATTTTAGCTGCGCTATGATTTCTTTCTTATCATATCTCCTAGTCTCATCACAATAAAAATATCTAAGCACAAAGCATAAAAAAGGGAAGATTTCAGTTTTCATCTATACAGAAATGTATTTTTTTGAGCTGGGTGAATATTATCCTTGGATTGCTTTAGCAGTGGATCTTTACTTACACAATATGTAGTTGGTTTGGGTTAGACATTAGGAAGGAACTCTTCCCTGGGAGGGTGGGCAGGCCCTGGCACAGGGTGCCCAGAGAAGCTGTGGCTGCCCCAGCCCTAGGAGTGCCCAAGGCCAGGTTGGAGCACCCTGGGCTGGTGGAAGGTGTCCCTGCCCATGGCAGAGGGTGGCACAGGATGGTCTTTAAAGTCCCTTCCAACCCAAACCATTCTGGGATTTCAAGACTGTTATTTGATTTTCAAATCCAATGCAAAAAAGATATAGATATTAAACTTAACTCCATTATTATCTGGTTTAGATTTATGGAAAAACAAAGCTGAAGGTGTGAATAGAGCCTCTATTGATGTGTTTTAAAGTTTACTCAGGCATTCCTCAAAATGATGGCCAACGTGTTGATTCTGACTAAATGAAGCTGAAAATCAGATTTTCTCAATATATCACATCAGCATACACATCTGCTGATCAGTGTTAATTAGTCCTATATTTTCCAATTTGTAATCTGTGTGTGTTTTATGAAGTTGTAAGTAGTAACACATTAACATATATAATGTCTCTTTGGAAAGCTTCTGCTGAGCAAGTGACCAATAAATTGCTGTTAATGTAAACATTAATCAAATTGAATGCCAGAATGGAAAAGGGATCAGGTTAGAGAGAAAATCACCTTTCTCCCGTGTTTCTTACTGTTGAACTGTGGTTAACTAAGACCATGATGTTTTTTGAATATTCTATGATAAAAAATAGCAGATTTTATATCACCTTGAGGAGCCAATCACTTCACTGTTAGTGTGAATAGACACCAGTCACCCTACAATTGTGAATTAAACTTCCTTGCTTTGACTGAAGGGATAAAAAAAAGAGGGAGGAAAAAATTGCATAAATTAGTATGAAATTATTTAATCTGAAAAAGAAGAGGTCAGCAAATAATGCCACAAAGTGATGCATACTTCACATAAATGTAATGACCTATATTTGGCCTAAACAAGCTGCTGTATGAGCAGAAATGTTCCATTATTGGGAGCAAATGAGAGACTGCATTTATAGCATGTAAATGGTAATAAATATATAAAGTACAATCTGTTATCATGAACAGAGAAAGCATTGAAATTATAGTGCTCCTGTGCACTTTAATAACACTTTTTATGTTATCCACCCTTCAAAATTTCTCTTCTTATAGGACTTGTCTTTCCTCAAAGAAATTCCAACTACTGAAAGAAGTGAAGCTAAACCAGAGCCTTTTTATGAATTTCCCACAGTATGACTATGCAGATGCTCAAACTGAACATTTCCTCAGAAGAAACATTTAAGTCTGGCCAAAAAGAAAGGATTTGTGAATAGTTCCTAGAGAGGCCAATTGGAACACTGTGATTTCTCAGATTGCAAATACAAATAAAATCTAAAAGAAGAAAAAGCATCAAGTCAAATAAGGCTGAAGAAGCAAGATGGTTTAAAACTTAATTATTGATGAGACTAAAAAAGACAGAGCTAGTATGTGAATTTATGCAAACTTTAAGCTGAAAGCAAAGCAGCAGAGCTGAGGTCTTAAAAAAGAAAAGGTAGATTACCTGTCAGAGCCTGAAGCCCCAACCTAGCAGCCCTAAAGAGTCTCAGAGAGAGACATAAAATGAGAGAGGTGGGCTTGGAATTATTTCTTTTTCCTTTCTTGTTGGCTTTCTAGATACTGAATGCTGGGGAGAATGTATAATTCGATAATAGAGAATTATTTTATGGGGTTACATTTATTTTCTTCTTTTAAAAAGGGCCATTTCGCAAGCAGATCCTGCACCACAGAAAGCAAAAGTTTTTGCAGGAGCACATAAAGGTAGGTGGAACTTTTCCTTGCTGCTGAGGAGTGAAGGAAATACTTTATGAGGGAAGTGAATGTTAATTTTTAAAGGATTTTGTAAGAAAAGTTTTCTCATTCCTTAGCTGAGATTCTAAGTAGGTTGGCCACCTGATCAAAATAGTAATTCGTTTTTATATGATTCTTTTATTTTTTCCTTTTAGACTTCCTTATAGTATATAATATTACATACTATATATAATACAATAATACTTTATTTTGACTGACATTGGTTTAATTGCAGCCATAGCCACCACAAGAAAACTAAAATACAATGACCTTTTAAACTAACATTATTTACTGAAAAGAAAGGGGAAACATTATTTCTCTCTGCAGCAAAGCCAGCAAAAGCTCAAGAGGTTTCGGTACAATTGCAAAGATTTTAGGGGAAGGGACCTATAATTACCATCAAAACAGCATTGACCTTACCATGTACCCCATAGGACAATCAGGTTCAGTTCTGAAGGGTTTTATCATTAGGTTTCCTGCTGAATAAAATCACTTTTTTTCCACAGCCCTGACTTTGTTACACACCAAACACAATATTTGTGGCTGCAATGAAGCACCAGATATTTAATGTTCTGGCTGTTTTAGCATGTGCATAATAACCTTCAGATCATGCAGTTTTCCTCTGCTGATTCCCTTCTAACAGATCTTTAAAGACATTTGTGGGATTTCTTTCCTTCTTTCACCAAGTGCTTGCACCTTTGGTGGGTGAATAAAACTAGCAGAGGTTACAGGACAGTTCCCTGCATGGAGACTTGGGTAGCCTTCAGTAATATCCATTACATTGCTGCCAGACATTAAAGCAATGGAGCTCTGAGGAGGTCAAATTAGGCCTGAGCAAAGTAAAATTAAGCCTCAGCAGCAAATACCTATTTTTTAAAAAAGAAACTCTTGGATCAAGAAGTTGGAAAACGTGCTATTCCTTGAGGTCCTCTCACAAGAAAAGGACTGCAGCAACCAGGGCTATGGCAGAGCTCTGTATCCTCATGGGGAAAGCCCATCCTCCAGAGCCTGAAAAGGCACTGAGCTTCTAAGAATCAAGGGGGGGGGTTTGTTTCTTCTATGCCTTTGTACCTTTGGAGAATAAAGACACTGAAACCTGAATCAGTTTGTGGTATTTGATAACATTTTGTAAGCAAGGCAGAGGAATCGCTTCTGTAGTCCTGTTACAGCAGGGATCAGACAGGCCTAGTTCAAAGAGAAGAAAAATCTCCTCTCTCCTCCCAAAATATTATTTTGGGAGTTATTTGGGGTTTGATTTGGTTTACCTTTTTTTTCCCCCCTCAAAAAAACCTGCTGTCCCAGTATATTTTCCTTCAAAACCTTCCCCTCTGCCAATGAATAAAGCTCTTTTTCTTTTTGGAAAGATTTCTTTTCACTCTTTCCATATTTTGTGTTTTGTTGTCCAGAAAAAACCCCCAGAAGATGGTTATTTTCAAACAAAACTAAAGTGTTTTCAGTGCACTGTGAGTGAAATCCTTGACCCCAGCATTTCCTTCATGTCTAAGAAAAGCTCTCCTTCTGCACAAAATCCACTGGTTTCCTTTGGTTGTCTTTTGAATCTGCCACAAGGCAAAGCCTCCTTATTCCTTTTGTTCTCACCCTTGGCCCACTGAGAAGTTTGAACAGGTACAGAAATTTGGGATCTGCCAGAAAAAATTAAAAGCAAGAACCTGAAATCTTGATCGAAAGACTTTCCCCAAGGGATTTTACAAAAGATTTGCTGTTTCAGGAAGGTGAAGTAGTATTTTGTTAACCAAAAGTCAAGGTGTGTAGGTATCTAATTCTCTTCTACAGGAATGAGATGTAAGTGTCTAAATACTGCTGCAAACCCAGGCCTTAGGCAAAGCTGAATGATGACACCATGGGAATGAAGCTCCAGTTTTTCCTTATAATTTTCCCCTTGTTATTCCTTATTCTTTCCTTCTCTACTCCCTTCCCTATTTTCACAGTCCCTTTGCTAGTAAATAAACAGCTCACTCTTCTTTTTCCTTGACTGGTGTAATGGCATCTGATGCCATTTAAGAGTCTCTTGATTTCATAAGCGCTGTGGGCAATTTTCCCTGCCAATTTTTGGGAAATGGACCTACAATATTTGACTTTTGAACAAGAAATTGTATTGTCCTGATCAGAGAAAATAGTAATATACATTGCAGTAGGAAGTTTTTCATCTTGTTCTGGGCTATCTGGATGGACAGGAGGAACGTGTGGAAAGGACACCAATAAATATAAAGATTAAAAACCTCTGTAACAATACATCTTGAAATTTAAATTACTGTCCATGAAAGCCACATTAAAACTTTTTAGAGCAACCACAGGTGATGTTTAACCCCTTAAGGATGAGGGGAATAGCCTGAAACAAAAAAATAAGGAGAAGTTTTTGGTTTGCCCTCCCAGTGTGGAGCAGGCTGAGGTGAAGCTGACACCGCATTGCCAGCTCGAAAGTGCCAGTGCAGCCAGGAATCGAGGGCAATGTCACAACACATTCCTTTAAAATACAGCAATTTCACCTGCTCCCCACACCACCGCCATTTTGTAACTGTAAAGAGACATGAAGATTGTACAGGGATATTTCAGGTGTTCTTTACTTTTATCCATACCCTCATTTTTTGTGATTGCAACTTTTTTTATTCGATTGCTATGTTTATTAAAAAGCTGCTTTGTATAGAACATCTTCTGGGCCTATAATCTTAACTAAGTCTTTCTTTACATTGTGTTATTTGAATTTTTTCATTATTTTTTGCTATGAGTAACCTGTGTAATTCATTCCATGAAAAGATTTTTTTTTCTTTAAAGAAATTAGACCTACTTTTTGGATCATTAAGTACTACATAATCTTCAAATGGGACATTAAAAACTGTAATCAGTGACATCACCATGACAACCGATTAAGAAATGTCTAGAGAAGCCTCTGAAAATGTAATTTTTTAATATAATACATTTAAATGATTTCATCAGAACAAAGCACCCTAAGTAGATTTATTGTGCACTGAATATCTAGAAATAATTTGGCCACATAACTAACACTAAAAATCTTCTCAGTGTGACTTCAAGAGATGGAGAGTGGCCATCAAAATTCTCCCTGAGATGTCAATAGATTTAGTGAAGGGGGAATAAAAATGAGGAGAAAAAACCCTGGGTTTTTGCACTAACAGGCAAACTTTCACATATTTTCTAGGCCTTTTGGTCTTTCTTCATCATATACTATATTTCAGTAATAGTTTTTTGGTGCAAACCCCTTCCTGTGTCACTTACAAAGTCCACTGAGCTGTAGGTCCGTGTTACACTAGGGGAGGGCCTCTCAGAATTAGGCACTGCTGAAATTCCAGCAGTGCTGAGCCCCTCGTTAGGACAAGATGCTTTGCCTATTGTCCTGCCTGTTCTAATGAATGAAATTGGAAGCAGCAAAACCATCATTATTGCACAGAACACCAGTAAAATATAAATAAATCTGCTATAAAATGCCCACCTGCAATATATGGCGTTAAAATTATATGCTCTGTAGTTGAGGAAAAGGCACTCATGAGAGCAAAACCCAATAAGAATAATACATTTGAATGCATCTCAAAAGCTTAAAAAGAGAAAAAGCACTACTTTTAGAGATAATCTGTTTAAAGAGATTAGTTATTCTTCACAAGAGTAAACTACCCAGCACGCTTGTTGTAAAACTCCTGGCTCATCCTCAAAATAGCTAAAATAGTATCAGAATATCTTCCATTTTCCAATCTGTCCATTCAAGTTATGGCTTGTTCTTGTCTTTTATGGTTATTTCTCCTGCTTCTTCCAGCAGGGTTTATGATGCCCTTTTCCCGATGAGCTCTTGCCTTAGTTACGTCAGTTGCAAGCAAGAAATAAAACATGTCCCAAATGCTGCCTTGTGGGGAGTGGTGTGGTTGCAGGATTGAGGGAGGGGGGTTTTGACTCTCCCCATAACATGCAGCTTTTCCTTACACTGATTTATCCTTTCCTTAGTGCAGGGAGTTCATGGGAGGGCAGGGTCTCAACTCTAAACTGGCACTGCTCTGTCTGCACTGGCTGGGGCTGTGATATTTTACATCAGCTGCAAATCTGCCTCATAAACCATGCTGTTGTTTCCTAAAATTGTGAATCTAGGCATTTTAAGCAAAGAATTTTTTCCAAGACTGCTAAAACAGCCTATTGGCTTTGTGGTGCTCACACCCAAAATGCTCTAAAGCAATTGCAGGAAAAGGTTTTTTAAATACCTTCTGAAAATTCGGTGGTTTGAACTGATATCAGAAGTAAGGCATTCCCAAATCACCAATACCTTCTGAAAACCCTGGCCATTATACTTACAAAACACTGGCTCTCTATTAAACTCCTTGTTATTCTTTTACTAATGAGACACTTTACCAGCCTGTCATCACCCACTGTGATTAATTCTCTACTTGTAAAATTTTAGCTCTCTCTCTGCTGCTGCTGCTAATGTGCTTTGTACCAAATAAAAATGAAGTTGATGTTTACAAATCCTGTCTGGAGGTTGCTTTAAAAGAGCTCTGCTTTGGCTTACATTAATGAGGCCAAGTGTACTGATTTTTGTTCAGAATTGTTCTGGATAATTAAACACTGTAACAGACTACCACGGAAAGTGTGAAACTCATCATTGCTTAAAGAGCTTTGGAATATAGTATCTTTGAAAATATATGCTTTGTTATCACCTGCCTGCGGTTCACATGCAAGATTGTGCGTGTTCTTTGAATCTTAGCAACATAAGTGGATCCAGGGACAAGCAGAAGAAAACATTTCCAAAGCCCAGGATCTGTGTAGTCATTGAGTCACCTTGGATAAAAACTGAGATGAAAAAGCTACAGAGCAGACTCTGCTCTGGGGAGTGCCCAGCACATTGCTAGGAACAGTGGGAAACGTATCTCGAGCAGATCAGGAAGCAAGAACTACAAGAAACAGAAAACTGCAGTTCTGGGCTGTGTCACTCCCTCTGCTTGAGCTGCACAGTTCTCCAGGAGAGCACCTTCCCTGGAGTGTCAGCTGAAAACATGTCACCGTGCAGGTGCCAACTTGTACCTCGAGTCTCCCAGTTCTGCATGTTCTGAACCCAATCTCACAGTCCAGGGCTGTGTCACACTTTCCATGGGCCGTGTGGAACGAAGGAGATGTATGCATGGTGCACAGATCTCTGCTGAAGATTCAATTGCTAAGTAGACCCTCTGGATGGTCTGGGACCTTAATAGACAATATGAATGAAAAATAGCTCTGAATTACACTGTCACTGTTCCATAGTAATGTACTTGCAATTCAGGACTGGATGCCTGAGCATCCTCCTGTATTAAAAGGAACTTCAGAAGCTATTCTGCCTCACCGTTTATGAGGAATGAAGGAACACAATATCAATTCCTCTAAAAAGCACAGTGGTAGTGTTCAGATTGCAGGCCTCTCAGGAACTAATGCATTTAAAGAGCTTTTATGCTGGAGACAGTTAGCTTTCTCCTTTTTTCATACCAAATAAATTTAATTAAATTAAATAGGATGAAGCCATCTGCTTTAAGTCTTCTAATCTTAAAATCTTCTAATGCCTTACAAATCTCAAATATCCAAACTTCAGACAGCAGAAGGGTCTTGCAAGAATGCAGATTTCTAATCATATTCTTTCTTCAGTTTACTCAGATACAAGTATTTACCAAGAAAATACACACCATTTTGTATTTTCGTGCTGTGACTTTATGTGTTTGTGTCTATTGTTTTCCCACTGGTGGACATCTCTCCATGGGAAATTAAACTGAGCTCAGCAGAGTATTTCACAGGAGCTCATGAAGAGTGGGATCCTTTATTTCTTTCCTAAAATCTAAGATGAAAATCTCATATCTGTCTACATGGATAGGTGCAGACAAACATGACTTCTCTCTGCCAGCTCCCAGCTCTATGAACTCCCGACATTTCCACTCAAAATGTCCCGTAGGTTTGTTAGTCCTCAAAGCAGCCACACCCTGCCATGTAGCTCACTGCAGACAAAGCTTTGCAAGTGCAGACTCCTGAGTTCCCCTCGGCCACCTTGCCACTCATGCTGAGTTTAAAAAGTACTGTTCTAGGACTGCATTATCTGGAGAAATATATGGAAAGCATTTAAAGGTGTGTGTTTACATTTCATACCCATTACAAACTACATCCCAGATCTGCAATGAGGACAGAGAGGCATCATTATGTACCAGCACTGAATCCAGCCCAGCAAGCCTGGGATGCTGCTCAGAATCAGTCACAGGGCTACCAAATTTCTCTGCAGTCGTGCTGAGGACATCAGTACAGAGCAGGTATGGGACCATATCCCAGGTGAGGTGCCTTTAAGGAGCCCATCAGCTGCCATGAGAAGAGGCAGCCATTGAAATACCCATTGCTCAATTCTCTTTGCTTATTTTTCTCTCACTGCATTTGCATCACAATTATTTATCTTTCCTTACTAGGAACCTGCCACATTGATACTAATGAATTATCAATGTGCCTAATCTATCAGTGGCTTGTAATGTGTGTTTAAAGGAAGCCAAATGCTTCTGTGTTATTTTGATATTTAACAAAACCAGATTATTTACTACTAGGGCATAGTTTAAGTAATTTGGTGTGCTCAGACTGTTCCAAACCTACAACAAACAAGCAGATACTCTGAGGAAGCTTTGAACTCTGAGATTTTAATGCACTGAGTACCATGCATTTTGTGACCAAAAAAAGGAGAAAGAAGCATGGCAATCAGCTCCACAAGACAGAGTCCACTGTTCTTTGTGTTCCCTGTGAGATACTCAATGTTAAGCTTTGGATTTGGGTCCCTGTGGGATTAGTCACACTCTGTAGCTCTCTCCAGGCCAAGCTGCAGCAGAGCCAGCAGCCCTGAGTGTGTGTCCCATCTGTGCTGTCCCACTGACCTCGGGGGTCCCTGGGGGTGCAGGGAGCCCTCCCTGTGACTGCTCTGCAGGGGTTCACTCTCCTTCCCCATTGCACAGAGGCAGTAAACAGCATTAATGTTTCAAAAAGGTAAATAGCAAATAGCAGTAGCACTATAAACTAAGATGACAGCTTTGGACAGGTGCATAACGAGTTTAGGCATTGCTTTCTTAAGTTAAATTATTGCAAGTAACTCCACTGTGTAAGATATGAGAAAGGCATGTATAAATAATATTAAAATATGTTATTACAGGATGCTATCCATTATTTCGTAGCACTTACACATTAGAATGTGCATTAGTTCTTTCTGTCCTGCTCAACACTGCCCTAAATAGCTTAGGGGGGAAATGTGTGTTAATCATTTACTGATTACTAATATATTATTTTTAAGTGGCCATAAACCTACAGTGAGATTTTTTTATAATGAAAATAAGTTCCTTAAGGTACAGACACTATGAACTTAATGTAAATTCTATATATTTATAAGTTTAACAAAATTTAGATGTAGTTCAATGTTAAGAATGTGGGAGAACCTTGTAATATCATATATGCTAAAACAAAGTGCTAATGCCCTAAAAAAGACCTATATAACATATTGTGGCATTCAGTACTAGAGGTAAAACCTCATTTTTCTCCCATAGTTGGGCTTGCTCCCATTTCCAAACAACAGACACCACTGAAGTCAATGGGAAAAAAAGTTTCAAATTACAAGTTTCAAATTCAAGTTTCAGCCACAGCTGATTGGGACATTTGATACATGCAAAGTCACATTCAGTGTAGAAATGTCCTCTCCCTACTTGCTGAAGATATACCCAGGAATAAAATATGTTAGCAAAGATATAAATGTCAGGAATGTCAATAGGACTTAGAGCTAGATTATATATGCTGCAATTTTCAAGATATCCCAAACTATTTGGGATCATCTCTAATGACAGGCAAAATGCAGAGCTTATCTGAGGAATGACAGGGCCATTGGCTCACCTATGATTTACCTGCATGTTATGAGCTGAAAGTTGTATTTCTACTGCTGCACAATCAAATCAGAAACCCGGGTCAGAGTCGCCCCACAAACTCGCTGTATTCCTGGAATGGAAAATCCTGCAAACATGGAAAGGCAATCTTGCCTTCTATCTATGAAATAGATTCTTCATGTGGAATAATAGGATGCTGACATAACTTTGGGTCTTGTAGACTTGTAATTTTTGAAAATAATTCATGTTTACTCTAGCAGTTTGGAGGAAGATGAAGCAATCAGGGACAGCAATACTGGCTTCCAGCTCAGGATATTCCATGCTCGTACAATCCTATGAACCAGCACCAAATTACCATCAGCAGGATTTCATTAACTGAGGAACAAATATTAAATACTCCCACACCCCCTGCAAGGCACTTGATCCCATGGGCTCCCTGTGGAGCTGCTAAAGCTCAGACATTGGAATTTGGGGTCTTGATTAAGAACTTTCTCATCCTATTGACCACACCAAGCTATTCCAGGATATAGACTATGCATACCACTAACATCGCTCTCAGACATGGAAGTTCTGGGATGGTAGGAAAAAAAAATATTGTTATTTTAGGCCAAATATGGGCTTCTTTTTCACAGCTAAGTTTTCTACAATTCTTTCTTCATTTTGTTTTTCTTTATGTTCAAAATGACTTTTAGACAAAAGCACCCTTTGGTGAGCAGCATCTGTTCAGCATATTAGCTCAGTTAAATATTGCCTGATAACTAACACAGTTCATATGTTTTCCACAGACTTTTCTTGAAGCAAACTTTGCTGCTCCTTGTACTTGAATTTTCTAAGAGGATTTAGAGTATTTCCAGGGAAAAATTCTGAAATGAATGAGAAAATGGCACATTATCTACACCATGTTTCAGTGTCCTGACAGTCTTATTACAGCCAAAAATCTAAAACATATTCTTTTTTTTTTAAAAAAATGCACTAATGGATAGCTTAACTAGGTGGCAATAATACTTAGCATTTTACATGCCAGATAAAACACAGAAATATAAATTAATCAGTGTTAAAAATCATATCTTCACAGATCTTTGTTTCTCTGAGGGGGAACTCAGGCAGGAAGGATGATTTTACTGGGGGCTACCCCATTACTCTTACAGCCCTTTAGGTTTTTGCAACCCATTTGTTGACATTAATAGGGGCAGAACTCTGATTAAAGGTAGGTACCTGCCCCTCATTTGGCAGCCTCAAACACCTGCAGCAGCATCAAACAGTACAGTTTTTATATTCAAATAAATCTTTCTTATTCACGTGCCTCACAGATCCTAGAAACTGCCTCCTGATACAGAGCTCCTGAAAACAAGAAAGGGCTCATCTATGAAATGGAACCTGTTAAAAAACATGAACAAGTTTCTCAGGTAAGTGGAGGGCCTGTGTGGCTCAGGGGAAGGTGATTGAATTTCAGAAAGGTTTAAAGCTGAGACACCTTTTGAATCCAGCCCAAATTCACCATGAGTGAAAACCATTACCATCGTATTTGCGCTGAGGTGTGTGAGCTGAATTTGGTGTCTCAATCCAGTGTGTTCAGAGCAGTCATTCGGATCACAAAGTCACTATGACATCTCTCAGGAACTGGCATTCTTATTGATGGAATCAACAGGATTTAATGGCCATGGAGACTGAACTACCTGTGCTCACACTTGAGGCATATAGATGAGGCAGGGGATGTTTGTGCTGTCACTGACTATCCTCTCGCAGCCCAGAGATAAACAGAGGGATTTCAGCTTTCAAGGCTGTCAATCTGGCATTTTGCACAAGAAGGAAATGCACTAAAAATAAAGAAGGGAGCGGTCCAGCTCCAAACTGCCTTAGTACTGATGAATGGATGGGAAGACCAGACTTAATATCACTCATGTTTGTTTAAAATAAAAGGCACATGTCACGTTTCCAATGTCCTTATTCTCAGTCTGCTTTAAAAGAACCACCTGTATGTGGAGAGAGAAAGATAGACAGAACTGAAATTATTGGCAGTGTTGAAATGATACCAGACTGAAATGATATAAAGTCTTTGCAGTTGGAAACCCAAATGTAACATATTTCTGTATTTCAAGCAGCTCAGGCACAACAATCTAACCAGAATGAGTGAGGAGTAAAAGCACTTCCATAGTGATGCCTTCAGTAAAATTAGTCATTACGGGTGGGAGACACATTAATGTTTTATTTTTCCTTGACAATGCATTCCTATCTGTTGACAATTTCATCAGGAAACTTGGTGAGGTTTATTTTGACATTTCATATAGCACCTCCACTTTATAGGAAAAATTCAAATGGCTGCCAATATTTTTTTTGGGGGAAAAAAAAAGAAAAAAAAAAGAACTTTTATAGTAAAAACTGCTGGGTGAATCTCAAAATTTGGAGACTTGCATTCTTCTATTGCATAAACATCTGAGAGTGAGGGCTGTACTTTGACAGGATAAGAACTAAGGCAGCGTGCTTTAATAATTGAAATGGAAAGAGAAGAGGATTCTTTAAGTGCTTGCTTTGCAGCAAGAATACACTGAAGATTTTTCTCTTGAAACAAAGGGGAGATTAACCATTGGAAAAAAAAGGATTTTTAACAAACTTGCAAGAAAATTTCCACAGTCCCAGCACTTGAGTTGAGACCCAAGTCAGGAATTTCATAGGAAGTTATGAGATGGAAGGGGAAAGAACTACCAGCCACTTCATTTTCTTTACAGCTTAATGAGGCAGACAGTCTCAAAATATATTTCTTTGCAGTGCTGGTACAACCTCTGAAAACAACCACACAGAAGTGTTTTAAGGGACTTTTCCTCCTATTATTACCAGCTTACTTAGAAAACAGCATAACAGAAATATCAAAGAAGGATTATTTGTCAAGATTAGTACTACAACCCTCCTTTTCAAGGCCAGGAAGTTCCTTTCATTTATATGAGTTTGAAGCAGGCTTATTTTCTTTCTTTTTTTAATTACAACACTAATTTTCAGACACGGGTTGTAACTTATCTGCAGAAAATCCTAATTAATAATAAAACAGAATCTTCTAAAATTTATCCCATTTTAATCAGAGTCAACACAATGAATAAAATCTACTCCCCTACTGCATTTCTTTTGGTTCCACAGTAACCAGCATGATTTCTGAGTAAGGAAAGACATTTTGCCCTTATTAAGCAGGAATTATGATCACACCTGTGTGAGTTACAGGATTAGATTCCTCAGAGTTTTCGTGGTGCTCTAAAGGATAAAAAGACATTAGTAGAAATCAATGGATACCACGGCACCAAATGATGCACTTTAAAAAGGTCATTTTATAGCAGAGTAAAACATGGATTTCATCCCTTGGTTATCCTCTGATATATGTTCTCCTGGAGCTCTTAGGAGAGGAAAACAAACGGGAACCAGCTCATAATTGTCACTAGCAGTAAGAAACAGCACAGGTCATGAGTTCAGGTTTGGGTTCAAGTTCACTCCCTAAAGTCAAACAAAGTCAAAATGGTCACTGCAACTATGGGCTTATTTTTTTTATTTTTTTTTTTTGAATCACACTATAAACTTCCCCTTTGGTGGAAGTTACTTTATAAAACATTACATTTCTCTGTAACAAATGTGTATGCTAAGAATACATATACATATGTATGCACTTCTCCCTTGCTGCTCACTAGTCATTGCCCTGGGACAGCCTTCAGCAGAATCCTGTATTTTTAAATATTGCATTATACCAGTTTATCTTCTCCCTAATAAACATCATCTCTGAAATGTTCCCTGAATCCAGTACAGAGATTGAAACTGGACTGAATGGTGCATGTTTGATAATGTACAACTAAAATACCAACAAAGAGACTTACATATAATGCTTTTTGGTTTTCAGGGACAAATTAGTAATATCTGAAGCAACAATGCAAAGCCTATATTTCAGTTGGCTGCCTTCAGAAACTGCTGTAGTGGTTGCACATAAGTAAATTAAGGTTTCTGATGTAAATGTTACTAAAGTCTATACCATATTTGTGCTGACACAGTGCAGCAACAGAGCACAATATCCACCTTTCCAGATTGCCAGCATTAAAAAGCTGATAACAATATGTTTCCCTGCTTGGTTGTTCTCTAGAGATAAAACTAAGAAATTATTCTTTCAACACCTCAGAGGGTAGAAAATATTTCTGTTTCATGACGAATGTTTATACATTTCCATCTGAATAAAATAAACCAGGGTACATACATGCACAAGAGCCATGACAATGAAGGATGGATCCATCCTTAAACAGGACACTGGCTGGATCCTGATGAGTTGCTGAGGATGTCAATAAAATTTCAGAGGCACTGCTAGGTTTTAAATGGGTGTATAATTAGGAATCACATTATTTCATGGAAGGCTGCCAGCACGGACATGCATAGAAAGATTCAAAGTCTTTGGCCTGTACTCCAAGACAACAAAACAACTTACAACAAATTACTGCATCCTGCTTGCTTAACTCTGGTTCTTACTTCAGCTCTCTACAAACAAATACTACATGTTTGTGCCAAATCAAGAAAACTGGGCATTTAACAATCCAGAAATATCAGCTGTGCCTTGGTAGTCTCTGACCCCTTTTTCCTATTAAAGGGCCATGGGATTAAGAGCTTTTACCTCAGGTTTACTGGCTCTTTAGTTTATCATGTTGCTTTATTGGATTATACTTGCATAAGTTTTCTACTAGAGCACTGAGGTTGTTAAATATGTGATGCCAAGAAATGGAAGCTATTCACCAAGAAACACAATGTCATTTGGATTTTTAATTTTTTTAGTCTAGTTTTAGACCACATTATGTATTAAATTTATGCTTAATATACACAGAATATACTTCCTCAGTATTTATCTGCCACTGCCTTTTGTCTCTACCATTGTCTGAGCTTTCAAGCTGGTTCAACAATATTCAAACGCAATGCAAAAACAATAAATCACTTCCTGTCATATAATCTCACTGATACTTTTTACTTCAGTGTTCACTCTGTAACTTTTCTGATCACAAATATACTCTGTAGCTCTACAGTGTCACCTGTAAACTGCACAGCCAAACCCATTGCTGCACAAGGTCTGGGAGGGCTCTCTGTTTTAGTGCACATTATTGGTACATTCTGCAGGAGCTGGGAAACCTTAGGCAGTGAATTGGACCCATGAAGAGTCAATGTTGAATTCTAAACTTAAATGACCAAAACACTACAGGGTGTAATTTCATGTCTATGCTTCCTGTGTGAGAATCACAAAGAATATTCTATCTGAAAATATCCAACAGAGGTTTTTATTCAAATGAATGTGATCCTTATAGGTACAAGCGTTCCAGCCTTGTCCTGCCTTGCCTTCATAGTTCAGCTCATGGATGTGACCAATTAGGCACACCACACAGCACAATACCAGCCCTGTGTAGTTATTCTTTTTCTATATAGAGTACATTAAACACACTGACCCTGGTGAAGTCAGAACTGACTGATATTAAATGAGTTTCTCAGGGACTCTGGGATTACAGATCAAGAACCTTCACTAAAGCACCTGATTTGCCACAGACAGTATTGGACCTGTGAGAAAAATCCACAGCCAAGTATTTGATGGAAGCAAATGGAGCTCAAGGAGTCAAAGGGTGACACTGTTCATTGCTACCATGGCCACTGCTCCAGATGTCTTCACTCACTGACCGACCATCACCTTAAAAACAAATCAATTTCCTGAGTACTTAAAGGCACTTCATTAATCCACTGTCTGCAGTATTGTCCAATAATAATCTTTCCATCTTCCCCACAAAAAGATTACAATATTACTTACTTATACAGGTGCTTTAAACTTCCATTCATCCCACCTGCGCACTCCCAGCTGTGCAGAGGGCAGTGACAGAGCCTGAGGAGATATTGCTTCTTTCTCCCTCCATACAAGAGGACACTGACAGGTTTCCCTCACCACAGGACAAGTGTAACCTCTATAGGTGATGAGATGCACAGTGGGATCACTAACTGGCCTGCTGAACACAGCGGCACCAGCACTGATGGAATCTCTAACTCCCACGTAGCCACTGCTTCTCAATGTTCTCAAACCAGATCAGCCTGGCAGAAGGTTCAAATCAACCCAGCAAACCCACCCTAAATGGATGTGAAATAATATAAAACCCTGGAGACCCAAATTCATCTGAACTGAATTCAACCACTTGGGAGGACCTACTGATGGCAGAGCCATGCAAAGCCCAGCCCAAAGATGCTTTGCAAGATTGTATGTGTTACCCTGAGTTTGGAGTTAAACACACATTCCAATAAATGCATCTGGCTTTGTTTGCCTGTTTTGATGAAACAGAACATTGAAAATTAAAAAAATTGGGCAACAGCAAAAAATAGATTGCAAGCCTTTCATTTACATAAATTGGAAAATGATCTGAATTAAACAGACGTGGTTTCTCTTTATAGTTGCTAACATTCTACATGGCTGAAAACTTTCTGCTTGAAGTGGTTTATCATAAATAGACATTGCTGAAGGTCCCTCAAGGCAGACAAGTGCACTTCTAGAGAATTAGACACAGCTTTGTTTGAAAGCGGCCTAAATTTCTTTAATTTCAATGAGAGAAAAATTGTCAAGTAATATGTAACATCAATTTTTCACTGATCATCTGTGATGGAGTCTGTCAGTAATATCCATTCTTAGTTCAAAGGAAACTAATTTTATTTCCCATTTTGTAGGCAGAGTCCCATGTCAGCTTTGGTGCTCGCAGGGAGTATAGAACAGGCAGCAGGGGAAGCAGGTAGGCTCTCTTTGTGCCCAGGCAGCGAGGGCTGTGCAAAGCCCTGCTGAGCAGGGTCTCTGCACACAGCTCTCTCCATGGGAGCACACATTGCAGGCTCTCATGTTAAAGGTTCCTTTCCTCACCTGCAGCTCCCCCTCCTCTGACCTGCTCATCACTGTCCCTGCCAGAGTGCCATATGGAATTTAAAGCCTTTGTTTAATTCATTGCCACTGCAAAGAAACAGGTTGGAAGTTTTTCACCTGATTACATGGCTGCTCGAAGGCAGCTCCCAGTGAAACTGCAGCTCCCACCCCAGTCTGTAATGGAGTAGCTGTTCTGACATTAGTGAAGGTACTGGAGAAATTCATCACTGTAACATAGGTCAGGCCATGGTCCCTGGGCTCTCTAAGCTGTTGACCTATTCAGAGAAAGGTCAGTTTGCTGCAGAAGACAGTTTATAAGTGGAAAAGAACCTCACATATACTGATGCTGAATGCTTTTGATCTGACCAGGAGTATTTCACTCACACTTGAACTAACAAAAACCACGGATATTTTGAAGTACATGAAAGCTGATCTGGTGTTGTGTGAGATTTTACAACCTCAGACACGTATCATTAAAAGGATTTAATTTAGCCTTCTCTCCATTACCCTTGAGCAATATCTTTATCAGTCTTTTAAAGCAGAAATTTCCACTGCCCAACATCTGCATGTTCTTACACACTTACCTCAGCCAGTGATTTACAGATTTTCTGTGAATTTTGCAAGCATGACATGGGCTCTTAGCATTAACCTTGGTTCTAAAAAAAGAAAAAAAACCCACAACATCCAAACAGGAAAAAAAAACCCTGTGATGAGAAACCAGGAAAACTATAATGCTTATCTACTTCTCTACACAAAACCTTATCTACACAGAATTGTCCCAGGCCCTGAGCTCTGTTGTTCTCAGGCTTTCAGCAATTTCATATGCAAAATAAGTCCCTGAGATTCTTTCTGCTTCGGATAAACCATTGTGAAATTTGGATATTTCTCTCACATTTTTATGAGGCTGAAATGAAGGTGCTGACAGCATAACTCACACTATATTGATTCAATGCCAGTGCTGCTTAATGGAGAAGCCGATTCTCACTGAATGTATGACCCACTGATATCCCAAGGCAGTTTTTGTCTCAAATACCTCCAAACACACTGAATTATTTAGAGAGCAAAAGTGTTACAAATGCCTGGTACATCTGCAACATCCATACCTACGAGTATAGGTCTCAATATCCACCCACACCTTTGTGAACATACATATGCACTGAAATTTGGCTAAATGCACCACCACAGGGCTTTAATAAAACCACAGGTCCTTCAGTCTCTCAGAAAACATCACCTGAGGATCCACTGGGGCAAATCACTTAATCTGTAATTTGTTGAACTGTAATGGATTTATAGTTACAAATTTGGTCACTGTTAATCTATTGCTCTGATGCTGCAATTCACTGACCCTGTTTATGTCATTAACCACTGCTTTCAAAGGAGCATATTATGGTATAAAGTATTTGTCTGTGGATAAGGAGTTGCGCTTTTTTCTGTAAAGTATGAAATCTAAGCTTTCCTTAGACATTCAAACAAAGCTTTAAAAGCATCAGCCATGACATTTTGTATAAATATTTTCCAACTGCCCCATGGATTTTGGCATGCATGTGTTCCAACATTAAGAAATGATAAGAGACTTAAGAACAGATATACTGTGAGAAGATATCTTCTTAAATTCTTTATTCAATCAGCTGTGAAACAGTATAATATCTTAAAAGGACACATTTGGTAGCACGAAAGACAAGTGCAGTGAGGCTTGAGCTTGCTAAATTCATTGCATTCTTCAGCCTTAGAGCTGCAAATAGATTATTTTTTAACCTATCAAGAGGAGGGCAGGTATTCTGCAAGCAACTGGCATTGTGAAGCAATTTAACTCATCTCTATTTGTTAGCTGGTTTAGTGACTGCTAAACTCTCTGGGTTAAGTTGCTTACAGGCTTTTTGATTTTACTCAGTAACTTCTAGGCTAATAGCTTGCATTTCCAAGCTTGACACAGACAACGCATCCACTGCTCCAAATGGATGTGAAGGCACCGCTTTAGGAAAGCTGGGGACTTGACTTCTGAAGCAGAGTTTGCAGAGGAGGTTAAAATGTGTCTGTGGTAAAATACAGACATAGCTTTTGCTCTGCAAGCTGCACACCTGCAAAAATACCTTGAAATTATTTGTGCAGCCTCTGGGAAATCACTGCAGTTATGTCACCAACTCTATCCTAGGCTGTTCTTACACCAAAATGCCTTTTTGACTCTCTCTTGTGTTTTTCTGACCTCTTGCAGCAAGGAGGGCTGGAAGCATTATTCCTTCTCACAGCCTTGTATTAATTACATTTATGAAAAGGATTTTGTTTATTCAGAAAACTGTATGAGCTTGTTTAACATTTCAATCTGGCAACATCTTACTATTAAAAAGTTACTGAGATTTGCTGAAGTCCTAAACTTTGCCTGCATTTTTAATTGATGTATATCACTTATCTTCCTTTGAAACTTGCACTTAGCACACAGACAGATGGGTGCACTGAGGCATGATATTAATCAAAGAGAAATCCAAAAATAGGCCGCAGCATACGGGCATCCTGGGCCATCCACGTACTTGGGGGTGCACTGCCAATCTGGGCAGAGAGTCTGCAATCCCCTTGGTTTTGCACAGAAAACCACACACATTTTCATGCAGATAAAATGCTTTACAAGATATTTATCAACAAGGAAGCATCCTTCATCTGGTCTGCTAATGTGGCTTGTTCTGATGCTGTGGCTTCTGATGCCCACCAGGTTGTTGCCTCCATCTGCTCACTGCTGTGACAAAACCTCTGCTAGGAAAGGACACAAAGGGAACACAATCCCAAGCTCCACACATGAAGAGGAACAAATTTGTCACCCTGGTAAGGATGGAGGGGCTGGTTCAGTGTCACCATTTGACACTGGCAACCAGTCTTTGGCTCTGGTAAATACAGTGGGATTTCCAAAGGTGCACACAATACATCAACTGGGACACATCTGGTGGCATTCTATTCTGTAAATGTGTAACTCTCCCTGTAGTTTCTCTCTTTGGTACCTCAGAAAGGAATTACAAAGCATGTGCTGAATGCAGACACAAGTGCTTTAGGGTTCCCACATCTTTTAAACCAATTGAGCCACACAGCTTCATGCAGACACTTTTCTATCCTTACAGTTCATACCAATGCAATCTCCCCAGGCCACCCAAGGTGGTATAAAACCACAATTACTAACACAGTCTAGTTGTGAGCACATGCTGATGCCTCCTGTGTGGCTCCATGACCCAACTTGTGCCTGACCCCACTTTCGTTTTAGAGCTCCTGAGTTTGACTGCAGAGCCAAACAATAATTGCTTGGTTACCAGAACCAACAGGAGGTGTTACTGTGTGTGATTTTCACCTCACAGACCGGGTAAATAATTTAATTATGAGCCCTTTGACTTTTTATTATATGAGAAATTCGAACAAGCTGGTTTTTTGAAAGGAAGAATTTACTACCCAAGGAAGAAATGGACAGGTGGGCATGAAACTATCCCCACAGAGAGCAGCAGAATCAAGAGACTTGCAGATTAGGCAAAGGGTAGGACTTCTTCTTTCCTTGTCCAGTGTGTTCAAGAACTCAACCCCACCAGAAACATTTAAAAGAGAAATTATATTCCCTTTGAAAGCAGGTATTCCTGGTCACTCAGATCTTTCCATGTGAAAAGTAAAATGTTGTTTCTTGCTTTACAGAGACCCACTTTATACAACTGTTCACTATGTGTGGTTTTAGTTTCTATGCTTTGAATGTTTGTGTAAAAAACAGGTTATGAAAATGGACTTCCTCCAAAGCTTGTTGAAAACCACAACATCATCTCCACTCATTCTACTGGGCTCTGGAACCAGCTCAGGGAGGAAAATGTCTGTAGTGTGGACAGGGACTGATGGGAGGACAGCACTGTGCCAAACATAATCCAAAAATGTTATGCATTTCTGTACCCAGATGGTTACCCAGCAGCTTAACACAGAAAGCAAAATCCTTTCTTATTATTGCTTACCACACAGAGACACAATAAAGAAAACAGGCCTGGTTGTGCCATGCTGAAAACATCAGCAGGAGTTCCTTCACACATTGCACTTTTATGACTGTTTTCAAGTTCTCTTCAAGACAAAAGTGTTCTGAAAGTTTGATGTTCGAGCATCCTATTTGTGTTTCAGTCTATTATTATACATGACCAAGGATTTTAGATATGCATTTCTCTGACAGTATGAATTGTGATAGATTTTAGCATTCACATCTTGCAGTCTGGCTTCAAGCTCTTCTCACACTTGATTTGTATCTCATGTCTTAGTGGATAACAAAAAAGCACTTATATATGAGCGATGAATTTTATGCAGATTCTTTTTTACGCTGAACCCCATATTCAAAATCAAAATTACATATAAACAGTACTTGCCAAGCAGTCAAATCAATATCCAAATAATAACTAAAACATGTTATATTTTCAAGAATATGAGACAAATTAATATAAAGAGCATTACGGATCCTTTGAAGCACAACAAAAGGAGCCATGGTTAAAATTTTAACAAGTTAGAATCATTAACTAAACAAATTCTGACAGCCTGGCTTTGCACTTCCAGTCACACATGCTCAGAACAAAGGCTTGATATGTGAGGCAACTTTAATAGGTCCCTCTGCATATGACTAATTTTTCCTCAAACAGTCATTTTTTATTTCGTATTTTACTCTGGATCCTGAAATGTCACATTTTATTAATCTGTGTCACTCATGTGGATTGTTAAAAGAACAGAGTAGCACTGAAGGAAGTGCCTCTCATCATTACCATACGTATGTGGGATGACAAAGGAATGTGTGAAAACTTGGAAGAGTAACAATTATTAAAAGTAGAACAAGCAGGAATAGAATAGAACCTGTTTTCCTCTAAACTCCATTCCAACCTGCACTTAGGGAATGGCAATGGCCAGAACTGGTCCAGGAAAGTCCCATTTGCCTTTGCCCCCTCAGTGAAGAACAGGATGGGGACAAACTCCCTGGCATTGCAACAGCTGTTGCACAGCTGAGTCCACCTCCCTGAGGACCCAAAGATGATCCAACTGGGCACTTGTCCTTATTCCTTTTAGAAAACCCTCCCTGTTTGTGTGAAAACATTTTTTCACGTGCAATAGGATTGGACAAAAGCAGAAACAATGTATTTTGGATAAACTGAGTCTCCCCTCAGATAATTCTGACTGAGGTGACCTCTAAGACTAAAAAATACCAGTGCAGAATTCCACAGAACTGCTTTGTATCTTAATGAAAGTATATCATGCTTTTGGGACAGAAAGAGGGCTGAGAAAGGTGCTGAGGCTTGTCTGAGCACAGAAATCTGTGCCAAAGTTCATACACGTGCAAGGAAATTCTTCTATTGATGTATTTTAATGACATATCCTTTCTCCTAATAACAAGGAACGATTGTAAATAAATTCAATGAACAGACACAGGAAGGAGTGGAAGGAAGAAGCAGCAGAGAAATATAGAAGTGTGAAGAATTAAATATAAAATAATACAAAGTTGTCTAGGAGATAATATCTCCACACTGCAACATTTGCCTGAGGAACAGGCAGTACAAACACAGTTACACAGCCTATCCCAAAGAGGAAATAAAACCAAACAAACTACTGAAGCAATTATCACAGCTCAGTTGTTTACCAACCTGCTCCAACCAAAACAAAATATTATCACAAAAACAAAATAATCACACGGGAGTGGCAAAACCTGTGGGTGATGAGGGAAAGGTATCTGAGGTTACAGAAAGATACTTAACTGCTTACAACCACTAGATGTAAATATATTTATATTTAATATGTCAAACCAGTTTATCAGGTAATGATCTCAGTTAATTATCCACATTTATACTGCACCTTTCCTGTCAGTGCCTCACATAATTACCTGTTCCTAAATTCTGGGTTTGCTTCCTAAGTTTGAGAACCAGATTAGGTCTGAGAAGTCACTGGATTGAGTAAACCAGAAATCCTCCTCCTCTCACACAGTGCAAAGTTGCAGATGGACAAAGGAAATGCAGCTGACAACTTTCCTTGGAATTGCTTTAGATTAGGAGTCTCTCCACCTTTCCAATGGTTTTCCAAGGTAGTGCTGTAGGAATGGTGGCCCCAAAAGTAGATGTTTGAAAGCTGAACATTTCAAAACAGTCATGTAGTAGCCAATTTCATGATTTTAAGATACTGAAATAGTAATTGGGTGAAAATCCATCCAGGACATGCTTGCAGTGCAAACAAACTCAGTGCAGCTGGTGCTGCGTGGTATCACATGGCTGGCTCTTATATTGCTGTCCCCTCTGATGGTGCTTTCACCATGTTCTAATGTGGACATAAACTGTAGGACTGAGCTCCACAGGCACCCACAGACCACATACTATTGCAATAGTCTTGTTCCTCACCCTTTTTCCCCCCCTGCACCCCTCCAAACCCCACTTGCTCTGTCCAATCTGTGGTCAAGAAAGGCCTGCCCAGGTTCTCATGGACTACTAAAGAACCAGACAAAACTTGGACCAACAAAACTTATTCTTCTTTCTTCTGTCTAGAGAAATAGATCCAAAAGCCACTGACAGAATCCAGTGGAGGTGATCCTACTTTTCAGAAAGGTGACACTAGGCAGGGCACATTTTGTGCATAACACAAAAACACAACTATTAATGGTTCCCGTCTGCATCTTCTAAATTATAATATATAGACCTGTACAGTTATTGGGAAGCAAAGATTTTGCCAAACACAAGAACACAGCACACATCATATATGGCATTTGACCCTAACTCTGTTATATTTGCTGTTTGGGCATCTGCCTAAGAATAAAATACAACAGATGGGTATAGACAGAGATGGAGATCTATAAAAAATAAGCAATGTTTGTCTTGGTATCACTACACTATGATTAAACAATTAGGCTTAAAAAAAATGAAAACATAATTTCAATAGCATGTGTATTTTTCTGGCTATCACACTGGACACAAAAGAGGAAGTGCTGGACAGATGTCAGTGTCAGATCCAAAAACCTGTTCTCAGCTTCCTCTGAAGAAGACAGAGAGGAAAAAAAAAATAAGGGAGACTTTTAAGCCAACCTAACAATGGATTTTTTTTATTTTTTTTTTTCTGCTAAAACCACTAATTGCAGAAGTTGAAATGCATTCTAAACAAAGTAGTTGTATCCACCCAGGTTTAGTGGGGCAGAGGAGGAGATGAGAGTCTCAGGTTAAATCGAAGGCTATATAAAACAGGCAGACCCACAAGAGTTCCTGACCTTGGCTGAATATGTGCAGAGCAATTTGGCAATAATTCAGCTATGTCTGCATCCATGTCATGCCCTGGAATACCCTGGTGCTTCCCTGCAAAACACTCGGAGTAGTGATAGAGCGTTTCAAGGCTCCTTGAAAGTAGAATTCTGAGGAGAGCCATGTTTCTCCTCCAGACACAGATGCTTAGAGGGACAGGAATCAAGGAAATGTCTTTCTTACCCTTCTCTGGTTCACCACATGGCAAGCAAGGCTTGCTGGAGCGGAGGGACAAAGAAAATCATTAGGCACTCTTCAATGAACACAGGGATTTCCGTCCCCACATTCTGGATGATAAAAGCAAACAGGAAGAGTCACCCCTACATTCTGAAATGCTTTTACTGACCAATTTTGCACAAATCCAACAGTGCAATTATGCTTAAGTGACCCTTATAAATGGTCCATCAATCTCTGGGAAGGTGATTTCCCAGCCCCAAATCTGGCAAACAATATAATCTTAAGATGTGAGCAGAACGTACAAACCAGGACTCTCAGAAATGAGATATTATGACAAGTACAAAGGCTGTTAAGTTGATCAACAGCAAATCCCTTGAGATTTATGACTTCTAAACTAAAATTGGAATTATTTTATGTTCAAGCTGTATTTGGAACTGGCACACACTTCAGCCTGGCCCACTTCATGTTTATTTCTGTGCCAGGCCTGAAGATGGGAAAATGACATTCAAACCAGACTCTATTGCTTGCATAGTAATCTTCCATTTATTAAGAAATATAGATTTAATTTTCTGAAAAATTCAGATTTTAAATTGAAGTTCAATCTTCCTGCCATCACCTTTGAGGCTCTACATAACTCTACTCTTCACTTCTCATTTGATTTAATCTCTTCTCTCATCACCCTTCACCCGTGTCACCCCAAAAGCAATTTAACATAATCAAGTGTCCAGCTCTCCTGAGCCATGTCCACACTCTTACCTTCCCCTTCTTCAAAAGGACACATTCCTGAGCTCCTTTACTCATGCTATTGCTCCCTCCACATTCAGCCTCAAGGCTCAGTAATTTGCATTGACTCTCCAGAGTTTCTATATGATTTGTTTGGAATCCTCCATTTCATCTATTTATCTAATTTCTTTTAGATTTCATTAAGCCAGGCACTGCTTTCACTCCTGAACAGTCAGGTTGCTTTGATCACAGTAAAATTTCCTCAGGGAAGCAATTCCTGCTTTCACTTACTGTTATATCTTACCTTTAAAAACAACAAGAAGATAGATTGGGGCTTAAGATAAATGATAGAGCTGCTCATATTTTATAAAAGCTAGTTTACTTATTACTAATAGTGAAGAGGTGTTGACAATTTAGGCAACAATTTATAAGAGTAAGAGTGGAATGAAATCACTGTGATTTATTCCAGTGCTGGTCTGTGTCTATATTTCTGGAAGTCACAGGTAAGAAGTCTGTACCAGGGAAAAGAAAATACAACCTGTATGTGTCAGCATTTCCAGGACTAACATATTGCTTGCAGATCTGCTGTTATCTGGAGATAATAGTGGACTGCTGGGATTGAGACAGTCCCACAGCTACTGCTAAACATATGTTGGCATAACTTCCCTACACGGGGCTCAGTGAGTCACCCCATTGGAAGTAACTTCATCTTGAAACACGTCTAGTTGGAGTTTTTTTGGAACTCCATGGAACAGATTTTAGATGTTTTCATCAAAACCTAACGTTTACTATTTTTCTCAGAATGAACCACCGCTTTTCCACTGCTTAATGAAAAATGTTTTCATGTTGTTTCACCAAATAGCTGAGAGTAATTACATTTACACCAATTTCTTTATTCCATTTTCTCACTCTAGGCATCTGTGTGCCATGCAGCTTCAAGAGGCAAACAGAATAAAAGCTTTGCAACCTCTCTGATAAAGAATATTTTTGGCAAACACACTGCACTAACATGGAGTGTCAGGAAATCAAAGACTCCCTGAGGAGTTCAGCAAATATATCTAAAGAAATCCAAAGGAGTGATTACGAATCCTTTTCAAGATGGGTAGACCCTTCTTCAAAAAACTGCTCTCTGAATAAAGTCACTTGCTTATCCTGAGTGCCCTTCCTGATAAGAATAAAAAGCAGAATAAGAAGTAAAAGATGTTGAAGTCAAAAATAATTCTGTCTAATCTGTGATAATATTTCCATGTGCAATTAATATTTGAATATAGGACAGTTTATTAAGATGCCTATTTCATGTATACATTTAAAAAGTATAAGTGCTCCTTCATCAGCCATACAGATGTGCAGTAAGAAAATATAAATCAAACAAGTACCTTGATATTAAGATTCCTCTACCAAGATAAATCTAAATGTTTTAAAATTTTTATCACTATATGGAATTCCTAACCCCTCACTAACCTGAATATCTCTAAGAGCTACAGATGATCTATACAAAAACTCTCTGATTCTGCCTTAGATGAAATAGGGCCTGAATTGCTTTTGCTTAACTGTATGAATTAGCACAACATGGAGACACACCAAAACCACTGAGTGCTGTCACCTGACACTTTTTTGATGCTCTTTGTTCTAAAACTGAAATTGAGTTACCACTGCACACTGCCAGGCTGTGTGCTGTGAATCCTGGCTCGTGCTGAGGGACAACCACTCTGTTTCACAGAGTTACTACAGCAGGGAGTGAACTCAAGTCTCCTGATCATGGTCACTATCCTCATTTCTCCCTCCACATTCAGCATTATCCTCCTTTCTGCAGTTTCTTCTCAGAACCCCCTTGTCATTGACAAAATCTAATAATTCCTAAGTTTGTGGTCACCTTTCATTCCCCGTTTTACTTCACAGGTGATAGGAGAATTTTCCCAAGAAGCTTAAAAGATGTTAAGACCTTAAAAAGAGCTTGATGGTTTGTTTCTAATATACCTGAAGAGTGCCAGTTTCCAGGAAGGCTGATTGAATGGGGAGTCAATCCAAGCTCACTCCCTTGAGAACTGACAGTGTACATCTACAGTGGACATAACTTCAGGAAGCAAAGTTACATTATCACTCCACTCTGATGCAGTTGTTAGAACTTTTGCTGGACTTTCACTACTCCTCTCGAACCTCCAGTCACAGATATGTTTTAACCTCACAAGGGGTGATGTGTTTATTCATAGAAGCAGAGAAAGCCATTTCATTTTACTTTTCAACACCTAAAACTGCATTCAAACAACTACAAAATATGAAGCAATCCTACCCACTTAACAGGATTGGAAAGGTACAAAAGATTCAGGAAAATAAAATTACTAAACTAATGAAAAAGCCTCCTTTAATTCCAGCCAATTACCAGTTGGTGATAGGAAAAAACTCCCAGTATTGAATCTATTAAGGGGTTTTCCAACTAAATATACAGCAAAAACCCTCCTGAGTGTGTTGAGAGAGAAGAACTTGCCACCAGCTCATTCAGCAAGCACAAGGGCACATCCTCAGCTTTGGATAATTACACGTCACTCAGTGAGACTGCACATCCCAGCTTGTTCCTCTGTGACAGCAGTAAACATGGTTTGATGGAAACTGCTAATTTAGAAATTAGCCACCAAAAATAGAACTTAATCTGCCACTCCAGCAAGTACACCAGCATAAGGGATACATTAATCTGGCCCTTCCCAGAGCAGACAATCTGCTCTCGACCAGGGGTGTGTGACAGGCAGGTTATGGATGATGATCTTAATGAACCACTGTTCACCAGGCAGTTCTAGCAATATCCTTCACTTTATTCTGTTTCAACTAACTTAAGGAACAAAACTTCCCCTCAATCTGACTCATTTAAGCTGAATATTTTTTCTCTTTGAGTGCAAATCTATTTGCTGTCTGTCCCTTCAGTCAGTGGCACAGTTCCATCACTAGTGGTAGAAATGCAGTTTTGTGGGGCACTTTGTACAGCCCCAGGTCAGCAACACAAACTGGAAACAAACACTGTCCCTGCCTTGCCAGATATTCAACACAGAGAGTTCTGCAACTCTGGATTTCTACAGTGTGATAATTTGGAGTGGGTTGCAGTCCATGGACAGGGCTGCAAGAAGAACCAGCTTCCTGCTGTAGCAGAGACTTCTTGTGGTAATTCCTGACAATGAATTCAGAGAATACTGAGTGATCCTAAAACATATATATATTGTTTTATTTAAACATGTCCATGTTTGGTGAGGTGATGCTGGGGTTTAGTAGCAGTGAATGTTTAGTCCAAGGAAAAAATAAACAAACATCCTCTTTTGGTAAGACTAAGAACATGCTCCTATAGCAAGCACTAACATATAAACTGTATGAATTTTATCATTATTATTGAACTCATTATTCTGAAGGCACTGGTCAAGAAAAGCACGGTTACTTCGCTGTTATTAACATTCACAACATTTATAGTCTGTGCATTAAAAAATGGTATACATATATATGTGGGCATAATTGTTATATATATAAATGGGATTTATATATAGATATAAATATATATGGGATTTACATATGTATATACACATATATTTCTGTTTAAGGGTATATATCACAGTGAAGGGTATTTCAAAGTGATGGCTTCATTATACTGTTTGCTGGCTTTAGGAGGAAGCATGAAGAAGCAGTCTGCTTCCCACCTGGGGCTGAATAATTCTCTTATTCACCTGCAGTTTCATACTGTTTCTCCTCTACAGAAGGAAATAATTTTGTGATATCTGAGAGAGACAGATTCCTGAGACACAGCAAATTGATTCATACAAGTGCAGTGACAGCATCTTGTCCCTGTCCCCTCTGAGCCCCAACCCACAGCCACTGCAGACACCCAAACCAGGGGCGAGCCCCATCCCCCTCTGCCCCTCCAGCACAGCCACACGGGCTCAGAAAAGTTAGGACAGAGTTAAATGCAACCCAACACCGTACACAGTGTTTTTCTTTCAGTCCCTTTGCAAGTTTAGCCTAAATTCAATATGTTTCCACTGTAGGCTATGTTTACTGAAATAAAGCTACATTCAACTATGGGCAACCTGTCTTTGAACATATGCTGTAGGCAGCAATCTAGCAGAGAAATGGGCGACAAGCTGTGAGACTAAACTTTTATCATCGGCTCCATAAATCAAGATGAAAGCTATAGACTTCCTCCTGTGGACCTCATACAGCCTTGAGAAAAAAAGTTAAAATATTTAGATTGAAAGAACAAAATAATATAAAGAGACAAAAACAACTCGAAAGGAGAATCAGTTGAAGCATAAATAGAGGTCTGGTTCCCATGAAAGCACATTTATATATATATATTTTTAAGATACACTTGATATCAATTATTAATTAGCAAGATTAATGATGTCTGTCCCATTCAAAAGTGTTCTTTCTTCAGTTCCATTTATGGTGCTAGCACAGGCTACAACTAAGAATGAATTCCCAGTAATCCAACTGTACAGCAATTTGTACCAACACAGCTTTAGTGCATAAAGTAAGAGAGTCTGCTTGGTAATTCTCATCTGCCAGCTAATTAAGCAGTTTATAGCATGTCATATAGGCAGGTAATATCACCTGAAATGCCTGAAATATTAAATCTATATAGATTTCATTAGGTTTCCAACATATATAAAATTACTGTAGAGAGTGGGGTTTGCACTGATGTTTTTACAATAGTAATTAATGGCAGAAACACCATCCTTTGTGCTTTCTTGGGAGGATTCCAAAATTCTTCAATATTAAAAGAGCCTTTGCAATTTTATGGTGGCCATGCTTGAGTTCTGTAGTGGAGATGTTAAATCAGAATTAATCTGATCAAGAAGCCACACCCAGTGAACTGGGTCTGCATGAAACACTTCACCCCTTGCTTTGCAAAGAGAAGGAAAGCTGATTTAACAGCTACTCCCCTCGGGCTGTCACCTGCCTTTATGCCACAGGCTGCACACAGACAACAGGAGTGGCACTGCCTTGGCTCAACTCTGTTTACAAGCAGCCAGATCAGCTGAAACCCCCAGTAAAGGGGACCTGGGGGTCTGCCCTGCCCCACTGACCCTCTCCTATGGACAGGAATCTGGGCTGGGAGGGTGGGCAGGCCCTGGCACAGGGTGCCCAGAGAAGCTGTGGCTGCCCCATCCCTGGAAGTGTCCAAGG
>JAWWEE010000018.1:3920215-3931778 GCA_035221455.1 Xenops minutus | reverse complement strand
GTGTCCAAGGCCAGGTTGGACGGGGCTTGGAGCACCCTGGGCTGGTGGAAGGTGTCCCTGCCTGTGGCAGGGGGTGGAACAAGGTGATCATTATGGTCCCTTCCAACCCAAAGATAGTTTCATCAGCAACATATCACCCCTTTTTCTCTTCACCCTTTATCTCCACCCTGTGTACACCTGCAGCACCCCCTGAGAGTTATTCTCTGCACACTAGTCTTGACTCTCTCCCTCCACCTGGAATATCCACCATCACAGACGCATTCTTTCAGAAGAATTTCTACTCTAAAACACATGGGTTTGGTTGTCACTGCAGTGTTGAATAATTACAGTAATTATTGTATATTATGATATAGCAAGCTACTAGATGCCATGTTGTGCTTGGCTGGACTTTTTGTTCTGGCTCCTCTCCCAGCTTTCCTGAGTTGTAATCCATGTGACACGTGAAGGGTAGGGCTTATTCATGCCATAACCACGTCACCAGAGACCTGCATCGCCTGGGCCTCTGAGGAAGGAGGTGTTGTGGAACTGAGTGTATAAACTTTCTTCCAACAGCTCTTCCTATTCCTCCCACTACCCTCTCAAGGATTCAGGCCCTGCCAGTGGGACTTAGCACTGCTGGGGACACATCAACCATGCTTTCTGGCACCTCTGGTGTGGTCTGTCCTCTCCTGAGACAACCCAGAAATGGAGTTTAATTTTCTTGCTGTTTTAATAACATTTAAAACTTTACTTTGGCAGCCACTGAACCCATTAAAGATGGTAAGAAGCAGTCAGTATGTTTATAAAATATATTCCTGGTGTGTACAAAATCACCAAGACAAAGGCAGCCTCTCCTCTGAACAAGGTACTGCAAGTGACAAATGTCTTTAAAAATTAAACTCTCTTCTCCACACAAACCATACAGAAAACTCTGATCAACAAGAAATACTTTAAAGTCAAATGTACAGCCAACATGAATAATCCACCGTGCACTGCAAAAATGAAGCCAGGACAGCAAATAACAGTCCTTCCAATTACCACAAAGAGGAAAATGTTTGGGTTTTAATAATAGAGAAATATGTATGTTAGTCATGCTCTTTAGGGATGGTAAGAAAACACTAGTACTGCAGAAAGGCCCCTCCTACTAGTAATATAATTAAACAAGTATAAAAAAAGAATATTTAGGAAGTATAAATAATTAAAAAAGAAAAAAAAAAAACACAGACTGTATTTCTGTGATGAAAAGCAGGCCTGTGCCTGCATGGTGGGTGTATCCTGGGTTAGTTCTTCTTTAAAACTGTTGGTGAAGAATAAGGATCAAGGTAATGGACACAACCACCACCCACCCTTATCCTACCAACTTGTTGTTCTCCTTCCCTTCTGCCCTGTATTCAGGGGAATAAAGCAATACACTTCATCATCCAAGCAATTTCATTCACTGTGAATAGACTCCTAAAAAATGTGCAAAAGAGCTTTACAAGACAAATAGATTTTTCTCCACAAAATACCAAGTCATGGGGTGTGGAGAACCCTTCTGACTGCATTCTGTCTTGCTCTTCCCTTCAGGCACAAAGAGCTTCCCATGAAAACACATCCTAGTTATTACATCTTATCTCAGGGAAAAAAAAAAAAATTAAAGCCAACTTATCTACAGGCAATTCCATGTGAGTTATTTTATTATATTCATATTTATGCATTCTCGAACTACATGCAGAGCACAGGTCAGGCTCAGTAATGTCTTGGCTGCAGAGTGGCAGCAGCAGGACCCTCCCTGGGACTCTAATTGCTGGCAGAAGTCCTCAGCTCTCTCTTCTATGTGTAATGTGGGGATATTTCCTTGGTTAAATGCTGCTTTGCCTTTTGATCCTGCTCCTGCTGATGTGGCTGAGTGATAATGATCTGTCTGTCTGGCCTAGTGATATATATAAAAATTAATAGCACAGTTAAAGCTGGTTGGGAACTTTTATTTACTCTGACCTGAATTACCAGGACAATAGAAATTTCCATGTGACTAAAAGGCAGGTTTAAAAATTACCTACAGTTAATTTTTCAAGCCTCAAAATCTCTTGAAACAAACAGGCTGATAAGATTTAAAATAATACCAGGCATACAGCTCACTTCTGCTTTTCCAATTATACCCACTATGGTGCTACTACAAACATCTTCTATTGTAGCCTGGCTGTCTCTCCTCTTGTATGAGGCAAATACTTGTATTTTGCTGAATTTGTCTTAGATCACTAATAAAACCAACACAGAAAACTATGGCACAAGTCATATTTTTTCTGCAAATAATTCTCTCTATTCCCTCAGACCTTTCCTAAATGCTGAATAACTAAGTGGAATTTAAATAAAACACTAAATTTGAGCCACTGTAGAAAAGATAACAAGAGGCAATCTCTGCGACACAGAAGTTGGACATAAGATGAGTCAGGAGAAAGTGGCAGAAAGGTCACTTTCATGATTGATTATGTATTTTATTATATTCTATATGCATCTAGAAAGTTTTACCATCAAGATTCAATTGTGTCACTCCCAGGCATGCCCTTGCACCAGCCCCCAAGATAAACAGGGGCTTAGGGAGGACTGACATTTTGCTAGAGGACATACTAGATCATCATCACATGACTATTTATCTGCAAATCAATTGCAATAAACTCAATAAATGTAATTACAGGAAATCCTACAATATCTAACTCCTCACAGCACAGTATTATTTTGCAATCAAAAAAGTCCTGATAAAATCAGGTTTGTACAAGTATAATCTGCACTGTCAAAATGGTACAAATTGTACAAGCATGAAATCCCTGGGAGAAATGAATGCTGACCTGGAGAAATTAATGTTGGTTAAATAAGGAGGGCCTCAAAGAAGAATTTTATGAATCCAAAGTAAGCAAGTAACAGATAACAATCTGATTACTTCAGTTTCACACTTAGAAACTACTGGAAAGTCAAAAGATTATGATTTTATTCCATTCCAAGACTTTTTGATTTAAGCCAAATCAATGAAAACAGAGAAATTATTTAAAATGCACATAATCACATCACTTTGTTAAGTGAAATATTCCATTGGTTTAAAGTTTGATGGTATTATCTACCAAGATTGATATTATTACAACGTATTATCCTTTCCAGCGAGACTGCAGACAGAAAAGTCATGCTGTAGAAGTATAATATTACATTTAATCAAATTTCTTAGAAATAATAGTTCCATTTGAACAGCTTTACAATGAACCAACGGGCAATGTGTCTTCATCTTTTATTCCTAATCAGCTGATAAATCTACAAGTCGCCAAAGCCATGCCCAAATGTTGGCCTGCACTCTCATTTGTCATAATTTGACTGCAGTAATGTGCAGTCCACTTTGGGACTTCTGCACACAATGTCTGGAGGAAATAAAAGCACAGTTTTAAAATTATCTCTCTGTAATTGGGCCAGCAAGCTGCCACCTTGGTATTTTGTTTGTTGACTGAACATTGTGGTTTTAGGGCCTCTTACAGAATAAATGGCAGTGGGGGAATAAGAAATGAAGGCACAGAGGCACCTTGGGATTCCTGGGGGCAGAATGAGGATTGGGGGGAAGGCAGAGCTCACAAAATCTGGAATAAACAATATAGGAAAAGAGTGCATGCTGTTCAAATCTAAAAAGAAAGGTGTTATGAGGCAAAGAGAAGGAAAGGTCAAGTTTCAGACTAATTGTTTGTGGTACTTTAGAGGTAAATGGAGAAGGGAAATTAAAATCGTGCCAGAAATGCAAAATGGGGAATAATAAATTCATGTACCAGGAAAATAGGGGGGGGGGAGGGAAATAAAAATAAAAGGTCTTAGGAAAAGTTTCACAGTTCACACCAAAGGTTCCTTCAGCCTGGTTCTTCCAACTGTTTTTGACAGCAAGCACTACCTAGAACACAGTAGAAAGACAACCCTTAATTACATTATTTCAAGATAGGGTTTTTTTGTTTGGTTGGATTTTGGATTTGAGGTTCTTTTTGGTTTTGGGTGGGGGTTTTGGGTGGCTTTTTATGTTTGTTTGTGAGGTTTTTTCCCTACCTACTGGTTTCGTTTCAATTTAAATTAATGAGAAAAGGCAGAAAATAAACATTTCAAATTCACTTTCTACATGTCATTCACAATTGATAAGATCTCTACTATATCTCCTACAGTCATCTCTTTTCCAGGCCTGAAAAATCCTGTTCATTGTAATGTTCCACATACAGGATCAGTCCCATATTTGATTATCCCTGGTGTGCTTCCTGGGAAAATGCTTTCAACACCCATTACTGCAGAAAACCTTTGGGACAGTAGGATATCTGTCAACTGAATGTATCTTAAAGCAGACCTGAGCTACTTGAAGCCAAGTGGTTTGGATGTGGAGAGCAGGGAAGTCACCACAGCCTGTTCAGAACAAATGGGAACGTGCTCAGAGTGGCGTGGCCTGACTTCCTTCAAGTTTCCCAGAACACAAAGCAGGCTCTTTAGCCCACCCTGAATGCCAAGCCACTGCTATCACAAACTGTGTAGAAGATAAATCCTCCCAGCTAAGCACAGAAATAAATGACATATCAGAACTGTTAAGCTGCACAGCTGTGAGAGTGGTGCTTTAAAAATGAAGTACATAAACCACAGTGGAGAGGTGCTCGATAATGATCCCTCAGTTACAGTCTAAAGGGCTGCCTGCTCAACAGAACCTTTCAGGCACTTGCATAATGCTTTTTGTAGCTTTAGTGTCCCAGTTGGGCACAGGATTACAGCTGCTCAGGCCAGGACAATTCTGGAGAAAGCAGAACAGTTTAAGAACCTTTATGTTAAAAATGAAGGCTGTCAACAGCAGACAAATTTTAAAGTAAAAAATTTAACCTGAAACTGTAGTTTCACATTTAAGCACCCGAGCTCTGCTCTGGTGAAAAGTCACACGTGCTGGTTTGTAATCACTGCTAGGCACTGCTCTGTTGGGCTGACCTGAGCATTCAAATCGTGGGGATCTGTTTGGAAGGATGATTGATATCAGTCTTTTAAACAGACCCCTCATCCACACAGGAATTGAAAGAAAACAAAAGAAAAGCTTGATGGTTAGCTGCCTATTCAGCTCCCCATGCTTATTTTTGGCCCAAAAGGTCAGATCATTGAAAAGTGCAATTTACTTGGCTTAGAAAATACCAGAAGAAAGCAGGAGCTGTGATACAGACTTACTAATGGCATAGTCGAGACACATAGTTACACTGTGCTTACCTCATTTGCATTGTTTTCATTTACTTAATTTCAATTAGATTGCAAATTATACAGGGATTAAGGTGTTTCTGCTGTGTGACCTATTCAATTTTGCAGTCAATTGATTTCTACTTATTTAGTAAGTGTTTGGACATTAGCTGCCTTAGCAGTTAGATTTACACTTGAAGTCAACTCTCCAACGTGGCAAAATGCTCACAAGTTGAGTTCCCCATAAACATGAGAGAGGAAATAATAAGCTGCAGGAAAGGAACTTGATGAAGATGGGCTATAATGGGATTTAAGTCCCCAACAGCATAATTAGACAAAAGCAAACTCTAGATACAGGAGGACATGTTAACAGGAGCAGTTTGTAAAACTCAGAGCCATCCCTTCCCACCATCAGGGTCTCCAGATGAAGATGTGTCTTCTGTTTCAGTATTTTTCTCCAAAAACACTGATGAGAAAACACTAACGAGGCAGAGGGTCAAAGAGAACAGTGCAAAGTCTGAGCTGCTCAGGGAGAAAGCTGGAGCAGAGCTGTTCAGGCTGGAGAAGGAGATGCTAGAGCAAAGGGAGATGGGATGGACATGACAACAGTCTTCAGATTTACTGCACTGCTGCATACAAGGACAGTGATTACTTCTGTCTCTGGTCAATAGGACAGCAAGGGGATTAAGCTTCAGCAAGGAAGATGTGGGTTAGACATGAAGAAAAATGCTCAAGCTACTGAAGTACTGAAGAAGTTAAGTGAAGTAGTTTAGCCTCTGCCAGTAGATCTTTAGCAGTTAGACAGGCAACTGTCAGAAATGACAGAGAGTTCACCCTGATTTTCACAAGGGACAGAAATAATGGCCTTCTGAGGTTTTTTCTCATCATGTGAGAAGCTACACAATATTAATCTCTGCCGTGCTAATACATGCCTGAAAACACTGAGGGCACTTTCTTTCTTAGGCAAAGGAATATTAAAGACAGGGATCTAGAAAGATTCTAACATTTATAAAACCAGATGTAGTGAGAAAAGACTCCCTGCTGGCAAGGCAGCCACCTTGATCTGTTCTCAGCACAGGTGTCACGAGTAGGACAATACTGAGACAGGTACAATCATCAAACACTCACCTTCTCTTTGCACATTATTGTGCTGAAAGGTCAAGTTTCTTCTGACTTTTCACTACATCAATGATTAAAAGCTGATAATGACATTAGGATAGCTAATAAGGCAGTTAAAAGGGGTTTGGGATATTATGATGAGGTTTTTAGAGCGTTCAGTGTCTGGTAAGTAACATGTATTTGTAGATGTGTAAAGGGAGAAGGTGTTTCAAGATCTGCTGTCAGGTTTGGTGCTGTGCTGGAGGAATATAACCAGAGGAAGTACAGCCATTCCCTTACTCAAGAGCAATTACACCCGAGTCTCACTCAGAAATCAAGCCCGGTTTTATTTCCAACTGCTTTCATGTTGTTCGTAAGAATGACTGTGCTTGAGCTCCAGCATGCAAAGGGGAAGAAAACCTGACAGCCCCATCCCTCTTGTGCCTCTGTAATTGTAGTTTCCAACATATTTTCTGCAGGAAGTTTGGTAAGAACAGCTGCAGTCCTTGTGTGCTCCCCTCGCAGCACTGACCACACAAAGTGAGCATTTGGTACGGGACAAACTATCCCCAGAATGTGCAGGACATGGTGGGACAGGGGAATACTGCTGGCACTAACTCAACCATTTGAAACGCAATAGAGGTAGAACCTGCCAAATCTTCTCCAAAAGTGCATTGGAAATTTACTTTTTTCTTTTGTCCAAGTAGATTTTTTTTTTTCTGTTTCATGGGGACTTCAAACCTTCTTTTGTCCAGGCCAGATGTCCAACTTAGAACTCTCTCTGCCAAAAGCCCATGAGAAAACCCTTGCTGGTGACTTCAAGAGCCATTTTGAAAGTTAACATTTCTGCTTGCTGATCATGTCTTATGTTAGCTCAGTTTGCATTGCTCTTGTTTAGCCTTGCTGTTTAGGGGGTTGTTCTAAACTGCTTTGTGGATTGAGGGGATGTGTTTGCCACAAAGTATTCCAAGAAAAAATTGTTCCAGATTAATATTCTGGGCCACAGTTTTAGTTGTATTTATTTTATTCCTTACTGGGTTTGCAAAGCATAGAAATAGCAATCCCCCACTGTTTCCATCATGTTTACTTTCTCATTATTGTGTTTGCTCTGTTTTAGGGTTTTTTCTATAGATTCTTTTTTTTATTTTTAAGAGCCAGGGTGCAGTTTCTAAAAGAAAAGCAATCAGACAGGGTACAGATATTGCTCTGCAGATTAACAGATAATGAATAGTATGTTTGTGGAAAGGAAATGTATTTATGTGCCTCATCCTAAAAAACACTGCTGTCAATAAGAGTATGCTCAGCTTGTCCCTGGAAATCAGTACTTGCCAGGAAAGGGATCTGAAAGAGAACAGATGATTCCACTGTTCTTGTTAAGTGCCTTAAAAGTGATCTAAAGGAATTATGAGCAATTTACTCATGAAGCACCAGAATGCAGTAATAGTCCTGCTAAGTGAGTATTTATGAAGAAAAACAAAGCAGAATGATTCAACAGGAAGGCCTTTGAGAAAAGCATTGGAAGAAAAAGCATAACTAAGTCAAGTAGCAGAAAGAAAATAAGGCAGTGAAGAAACTAAAGTAAAATTATTCAAGAAATAGCTGATACATTTTTCTGCACCAAGCCTTGCTCTAGCTAGGAAATCACTCTTTGGATGCAGACCAGGTCATGCAATAAGTCAAACAGAAAGTCAGGAAGGAATAAAAAACACTGAAAAATACAGTGCATAATGCACATACACAGTCAGCAGTGTGGTCATTGATTTCCAACCCAAAAGGTAAATATAAATAAATAAAGATCTAAAATAGTTTCTCTTGCTCAAAGACAAGTTAAATATAGATGGAACAAATATACTATTAGTACTACTCTAAGTCCAGAAATAATACAGTAACTTCAAGGATTTTTCCCTGTTCTAAATAGAACATGAAACACAGCAATGGATTGCAAACCTGTGGATCTGCTGGGCCTCTGCCCAGGACCACCAGCAATGTTATCACTGCCCAGGGATCCGGGTCCCTTTGGTGGTGGGTGAGGCACATCACCCAGACTGCATTCCCAGGCAGTTCCCATATCCATGCTGCCTCTCTCCATTCAACAAACACATCCCTCAGCAGCTGTACAGGAGAGGCACAACAACTTTTAGGGGTTTACCCTTTGGAAAGCCACACTCTCTTATTGTAAAGCCGTTACAGGGAAGCAAGTGCTCCAACCTACTGAAGCCAATGGAAAGGCTCTCACCAACCACTAAACCATGTCCTCATGTGCCACATCCATACTCTTTGAGTGCTTCCAGGGATGGGGTTCCATCACTTTCTTGGACAGCTGATGTTTGATAACCATTTCAGTGAAGAAAATTTTCATAATATTAAATCAAAAGCTTTTCTGGCACAACTTGAGGCCATTTCCTCTCCTGTCCCTGTTCCCTGGAGCAGAGCCCAATTCCCCCCTGGCTCCCCACTCCTGGCAGGGAATTCCAGAGCCAGAAAGTTCCCCCTGAGCCTCCTTTTCTCCAGGTTGAGCTCCCCCAGCTCCTGCTGCTCCAGCCCCTTCTCCAGCTCCCTTCCCCTCTCTGGACATGTCCCAGCCCTCAACATCTTTCTTGTAGTGAGGGACCCAAAAACTGACCCCTGGCTTCAAGGTGTGGCCCAAGCAGTGTCCAGCAGAAGGGACAGTCACTGCCCTGGTCCTGCTTCACTAGGAGGTGAGAACAGAACAGGAAAGACCATAAACACGGGCAAGAATAGAACAAGGAAAGACTTCAGCAGAATCATCCCTGTTCCTGGCAGTGATTCCTTCAGGTGCAGCACAGCACCCACACACAGGTCTCCAGTTTGGAAATCAGAGGCACGACAGCAACATGGACAGGCATGGTAAAGGCAGCTTTCATTTAGTGAACTCATATACCATCAACAGTGTGAGTGAGAGAGGGGCTTTAGCTGGAGCAGCTGGATGTGCAGACCCCTCTGCTGCTCCAGAGCCCACTCGTGTCCCTCAGAGCCAACACACATTGTCCCCTCACGCTGGCACTGCTTCACCTGCTGCGTGCACAGAGTGGGCACGCTGCTGCCCATGGGCTCTTCTTGTTTGCCATCTATTCAAATAAAATCTTTCTCCTTGTTAAACACAAGTTTTCTGCACCTTAAGAGGGTAACTGCTTCCCGTGTGGCCCAGGAGACCTGGATGAAAGCAGACAGCAAAGGGTCACTGGAGAATTCTAAGCACTTCAAAAGAATGAACATTGGTGTCTGCATCAGATACTCCCCGTGTGCCTTTCAGTCCTAAGTGTGTCCTGCTGAGGCAGTCCCAGACACAGCCAATTCGGATATTTTGGTTCAAATGACACATGAGTTTTACACAATGTGAATTCTAAGATTTTCACACAATTCCCCAGTAGTTTTATCAGCTTTACTCATGTTTTTCTACAAGTGTGCTCTGACTATTAATACTACCCTACTTATCATTACATTTGATTTTGTTTGCCACGTGATTTCTTATAATCCAAGTAAAATATTGCAATAAAAAAATATCTCTTTTCTCTTTCTGCCTTCATTTAATAATTTTATATTAATAAAACTGTACAAATATAACTCATCTCACATAGCACCAAGACTGCTGGTCAAAATCAGAAGAATGTTTCAAAGTATACAGGAGACTAAGTTAATGTAAAAACCCTACACTAATTATATGCAAAAAATAATAATTAAGATGCTTGGACATAATGATTTATATCTAACATAAATATAACTGTATATAATATATATCTGTATATCTATATAATATACATCTAACATGAAAAAAATCAACACCATCCCATTTTGCCCACATGAACACTTCATAAATAAAACTGCTTTGATAAATATTAATATGCAATTTTGTTTCACTTACTAAAATGTCAAAACCCCACAAGATAGTAATGCTGTGTAAAGTGCCTTTACTTCATAAGATAATATTCCTAATACAAATTGAAAATTATATTGTGCAAGACTTCTTTAAAAAAAAGGATAAAGTATTGCAACTAGTGATTAATTTATGATTTTTTTTACTAAAATAATTATTAAATATTATAAAAAATTAAGATGTGTAAGGAAGATATCAAATTAATAATCAAAGAAATAGTTTTTGTAATGATTTTATATTCCTATCCTATGGGTAAGAAAACGACCTTTCTTTCCCTGTAGCAAATCTACATCTTTTATTTGGAAAATCCCTTGTTAAAATGAATTTTTCCTTCTGCGGATTCTGTCTCTCAGGTTTTTTAAAGCCAGCTTCAAGGCACTCAGACTGCCAGGCTTCCCAGGAAGCTCCAGAAATCTGACTTGCCCCACTGGCTCCTTGCTCTCCACCACACCAGTCCTCACCCAGGGCTGCTGAAAGGAGGCAGCCAAGAGCTGCTAATACCATTTGGCAAAGCAAAATCTGGGTAAATGCCAATTGTTGACCATCCCGGCCCCCTTCCCCCCTACACAGGTTTTCTCTCAGAGCCATTCTTTGGTTTGTTGCTCTTGTCACGACAAGCCCACGAGCCAGCTCACACTTTAAGCCACACAGAGCTTGTGCTCTTCAGGAGAGCTGCAGAGCACACTTCAGCTCTGCAGCCAGGCAAATGATCTAGCACTCAACACTTTTATTTTTCTTGTTTAACAAAAACGATCCCTGGCCAGTGTAGCATGAACAACCTTCCTCGGGATACTTTAGAAACACCCTGCAATAAAGTATGCATCCTACTGCAATGATTACAATGTCATCTATTCCATTTCTGCAGGAGCAGCCTCAATTGTGAGTTATTACAGTACTGCTTGAAATGTGCTATTTTTCTGTTTTCAAAACGATGAACACTCATATGCTTATGGGGAGATGCTGGAAAAGACTGCAGTGTGGAGGTCAGCTGGGGCAAAACCAGGTTGGAACTGCAGTTTTTGCATTTCAATACCAACATTATTGTGGTATCCAGAAGGCTTGGAGACACCTTTCCATCAACCAACTGCTTTGGGGTTTTTGTTGGGTTTGTCTTCTTTTTTCTTTTTAATATTCTAAGCCAGGGCCATGAGTTGATGATCCTTGCAGGTCCCTTCCAGCTCAGGATATTCTAAGATTTACCTTCTAAATTTAAACTTAGCATGTAATATTACACATTGAACACAAAAAAAGGTGATTTCAAATGAAAAATCACACAATCACAGAATCACAGAGTGGTTTGAGTTGGAAGGGACCTTAAAGCCCAGCCCATCCCACCCCCGGCCATGGGCAGGGACACCTTCCACCAGCCCAGGGTGCTCCAGGCCCCATCCAACCGGG
>JAWWEE010000018.1:3893685-3914958 GCA_035221455.1 Xenops minutus | reverse complement strand
CTCCCAGGGATCCAGGGGCAGCCACAGCTTCTCTGGGCACCCTGTGCCAGGGCCTGCCCACCCTCCCAGGGAGGAATCCAGGGCTTCATTCAAAATCTGTTAAAATGGAGTGCTCTAAAGTCCTGGAATAATTTTATTCTTTGCTTCTGGAAGACATTCTTTCAAAAATTCTTACTCGGCACCCAGTGCAATGTTTTCATTACCATTTCCCGAAAGGAATTAAGAAGCTGAAGAGTTTGCTCCCAACAGAATTCTGTGGGAGAGCCTGGAACTGCTCCCAGCACAGTCCACACACATTCACACAGGCCTGCCCTCCTCTTGCTGCATTCTTCCTGCATCCCTGACGTGTCAGTCCTATTCACTGAATGCCCAAGAATTACAGGGTTCCCTGCTGTGCAACCTTTAGAATGTTCAAAGCCTAACAGCAGCAGACTTTTTTTTCAGTTTATGTTCACAGTATTCCGTGATGTGCAAACATTCGTGGAAGTGAGGAGAGACACTTGAGGAAGGCAATCTCTTGCAGAAGGCTGGTGAAAAATCAATCTCCAAATCATAATTTAACAATAAGTGTTCCAAATTAGAGAATGTCAAGCTACAGAGAATGATGTTCACTGTTGTTTCAGAATAAGTACCTCCCAACTCCAGTTCTCTGTGCATCATCAATGCCTAATTTTAGAGCAGTCCTGCACAACTCCCTTGGCATGCAGGACTTTATCACCATGTCCACAGAGCTCATAGTTCAGGCTCAGATGCGTTTAAACATCAATATCTGGGTAGGAGGACAGTAGTATTGGGCAGTTCTGCTGATTTGGCACACATTATGTATATCTAAATCCAGAAGGCAAATATGAATACAACTGCCTAAACAAAACACCAAGCCTAGTTAGGCCAGGGTTTGTGGAAGAACTGACTTTTAGTTTCCCCTTACTATGAAAAGTGAAAATAGAGCTGCAAAGAAATAGAGTGAAACAAGAAACTGTACAGTGCCCTGTGATTTAATTCCAAACAGCCTCCAGCTCAACCCTCCCACATCACTTGATCAAAATGCTTGGAGGGGTAGTGGGAACCTTTCCAAATCATATCAGAAAGTGTGCCCTGCCTCCAGTGAGGATACTCTCATAAGGATGAGAAATCAAGGAATTTTAACAAACTGGCAGGTGTGTCCTGGTGGAAGGATGGAATTCCACCAGCCTTGACCTTAGGAAAGCCCCAGTTACTCTCAGGAGACAGTATGGACTTCTATGGCCCCAGACATCAGCAGGTACTAATCAGGAGTGATTACAGAAGGTATTTGTGGGAAATAGAGAAAACGCCATTTCAGGCGTTTGTTTCTGTCTAAAATCCAACCTGACCAAATCATGGCTCTTAGCAGACTTAATTTAAACATTATTTTTTCAACCTTTGTAGCAAAAATAATTTCTTCATGGAGTTTCTAATCATAGAATCATAGAATGGTTTGGTTTGGAAGGGAATCTTGAAGATCATCTAGTCTCAAAGTCTCCTACCACGGGCAGGGACATCTTTAACTAGACTTCAACATTTAATAAACAGAAAATGGATTAGACACCCACCCAAGAGCTGGTGTCTGTCTATGATTGAAATGGGAGACTTCAGAACCACAAAAAGCAAACCATGAAGAGATCATTCTCTAACTGAAAGACGCACAGGAGCCTGTTGAGAAAAATTTCGATGCAATACCACTAGCAAAGTCTATGGAAGTCAAAAAGGAATACAAATATTGAACAGATTCACTTCCCACCCAAAAGGTAAGAAGAGAGAATTGTAATTAGTAGCCAACTCAACTTCAATTGCTCGACAGAGTCTGGAGGAAATTATTAAATAATCAATTAATAATCACCTACAGGATAATAAAGTGATGGAAATAGGCAACACAGATTTGTCAAGAGCAACCAATTAAATTTGCTTCCTTTCCTGGTAACTGCTGTAATTGATAAGGCAGAAGCAGGAGCTGTAGTACAGCCTCACTTCTGTAAAGCTTTAAATACTGCTAGGCTTGGAATCTCCATTGGCAAGCCAGGGAAATATTACCTGGATGAAAAAAAGCCCTTGAGCTAAACCCTTAATTAATTTAAAAGATATGTTCAAGGAGCAATTATCAATATTCTGATTTTGAACTGAAAAAGGCATTAAGATGCAAATTCAAGGAGGTCCACTCAGGCAATATGTAAATTATCCTCCAGGGAGGAGGGTCAGGGAAAAAATGTGGGTGAAAAAAGGCAGGAGGACATGCAGGAACTCTGGATCTTTTTGATCCAAAATGATCTTTACAAACTGGAACAAAGTCAATAAACACCTCTACGATGAAATTTGGTAAAGGGAGATTTGAATCACTGCACGTGGGAGTAAGTCATGAGATGCACCAAGACAAAAGCAGTGAGTAAAGGGCCACACAGGAAAAGATAAGAGAATAAAGGGCTTGGTATATAAATAGTAGTAAAAAAACCCCCAAACTCTTTTTTGAGGCACTATCAGGTCTGCAAAATACAGAAGGACAAGTACTCTTGATACTTAGCATGAGCCAGGTTCTGAGATCCCAAAATAGATGATGTCAAATTGAAGGCTCGACACAAGGCAAACAATAAAGACAATAGATTTTAGAACATGACAGATAAAGAAGAGCTGGAGGAACTTGATGTATTTGATTTACAAAAGAAAACATTAAAGCAAGATTCATGAGAGACTTACAATGCAAAAATCTGCAAAATGACAGTCATCATATGCAGGGCAGGAAAAAACAAATGACAGGCATTATAATTTGGTTCAAAGATTTACTTTAGATATTAGGAAAAGTTTTCTGACTAAAGGAAGTACTAAGCCTTCAGAGACTTCTAGAAAGGCTGCAGAAACCCTTTTGATTTGTTGTTGCTATAAACACATTAGACAAACAGCTATTTTGGTGCAAAAGGATGCAGACGATGATTTCTTACAGACCTCCTAGCCTTAATTTCCTATAGTTAATGGGTTATTTTGTTGCAGCCAAGCAACTCTAGGCCAACAAAATCTAAGGAATGTGAAGAAATTATTTCTAATTGCTTCAGAAAATTAATCTTAGCAATTTTTAGTGAGAATCACTAAAAAGCATACAATAAAACAGATATTCAGTGCTAAATGTGATTGAAACTCATTAGAGGCGGCAAAAACTAATATGTTATATATTTCTATCGATTTTGCTTTATTTAGAGAAAACTTTTTTCCAATAATAATTTCTTAAAGATCAGGTTACGTAATGGAAGGTCATGTGAGCTCATGTTGTTCACTGGGGTTCAAGCCTTGCATTCAAAGACTAATTGCAATTAAGAAAAATGTGAGAACTTTGTGCTTTCGGCAAAGTGTTTCTAAACCAGCTCCTTCAGGAGGGGAAGATGAGCCCCTCTGACATTCAGAACAAGAACTTAATGAACTGTAAACCATCACATATGGTGACAGCATCCCTGCTGGAGGAGGGAGGAGAGCGGGACAGGAAAATGCATGCAAGAAAACCACTTATTTTCAGTCACTTTATGAAATTACTCTAATTAAAAAACTGAATCCAATCAAAGTGCCAACCTCAGTAGTAGAAATTTTCAATTTATGAATACGGTTGATCATTTACACCTGTCTTGATCACCAAAGAAAGAGATGCAGTGGTTGTTTTGTACAGATGAGTTACCACCCAATCTGGATGCTGTCCTTTCCCAAGCACTGAGGTGCTGGATCAGGCCCAGCCTCAGGAGGATTCCCAGCCCCAGGAGGAGGATGAACAAACACATCTCACCCAGGAAACCCATCCCTTTCCCTTCCACAGCTCCACGGGCTGATTTATTCCTGCTGGCCAAGAAATCACACTGCTCATCTATTTTCAATGCCTGGGCTTTTACCTCTTGGGTAATTAATATCTTTTGTTTATTAAGAGATTTAGTGCTTTTGGAAACATGAATAAACCACAAGTAGTCAATACAAAGTTCAAGTAGTGTGAAAGGTGGAATACTAGGATGAGACTAGAAACAACCTAAAGAGCTGCATAAGAGAGCATTGACTGCTTATTTTAAACAGGCACTTATTTTCTTTTCTATTTTGCAGCCTATCAACAGACATTTCTGGGCTTTAGGAGCACAAGAGCAGCTAAACTTGGGGTTTGCAGTCAAAAAGTGCTCCAGTGTTGTTAATACTGACCAAATGCTGCGCAGTTTTGGGGCTGCTGTGCCATCCCTTCAATAAAGCTGAAAGCTTTTATAGAAAAACAGAAATAAATTCTCTTGTTTTCCTGGCTAATAGACCAGCAGGCACGTAACAAAGAAGGAACATAATGAACAGACTATGTGGTAGTCCTCCTTATTGATAATTATCTTTTACATATATCTCAGTAAGCTTATGTTCCTGAAGGTGTAGGGATACCCTAGAGGAATAAAAGCAGGAATTAACACTCTAGTGCACATGCTAATTAGGATTTAATTAGGGAATTTAAAAAATGCAGAGTGCATGTTTTCAGCAAGTGCAAATTAACAACTTACTGCTTGTAGGGTTTTTTTTCCCCCTGTATTTTTTCATTGTAAATATTATAATTGTCACTTTATGTAAAATTCAAGAAATTAAAATTTTATTTCTGTTTTCAGGAAGAAATACTTTTTTCCTCTGGCACATTTTCATCCATTATAATTCTTTAACATTCCATGCCAATTTATAATATTTTTCCACATTACTAATTCAGCGTGAAAGATATTAAATTGCTTTTCTTTATGCTTTGACAATGTACACAGGATGCTCCCTACAAATCACACTGCAGCATTTCCCTTCAGCCTCTGCTGTTCCTCTCAACAGCAGGTATGTCTTGTGGCTCAGTATTCCCAATTCCTCCAAACAAGGTCCAGGCCTTTCTGGAATTATTTTTTTTTCCAGTAAAAAAACCATCATGGAAATTGCAAGCTTTATTTCACCCCAACAGTGCTGCCACCACCACCTGCTTCCTGCTCCCACCCTTCTCTCCCACCTCCATGGCCCAATTCTCTCAGAGGGGATCCTGACATCACCAGTCTGGGAATTCTGAACCTGAGCTAAAACTGCACGATGCTAACAGGAGTTCTTCCAATCCTTCCTCAGCATTTGGCCATTCTCTACGCCTGCTCACTGGAAAATCCACACAGGAGCGAAATAAATATGCAATAAAGGCACATTTTAAAGGTCTCTTTAGCTGGGCTTTGAGAGAAACTTCTGACTAGGGACTTTCTAATGAAAGGGAATTAACAAGGTGATCAAAGCTTTAAAAAGATTTGATTTGTATCAGGATTTTCATTCTTTCAAAACAAAAGGTAATCTTGTCAAATACTTTCCCCCCCTTAATTATTAATGCTAATTGCTATTCTTCATTGGTTTCTTTTCAAAATCAAAACTTTTCCAATGAATTTCGTTTGCTGTTTCTGGGTTTCTGTTTTTTAGACAGGGTGCTCAATAAACCCTCAGCCTACACAGAGTATAATCTGGTTCACAGGAACACCATCACAGTAATAGTCCCCCTGAGACCTCCCACTTCTCCACTTTAATTCTTGGACATCTTTAGAACCTACTAATTAGACTCCAGTGCTGTCAACATCTTTGCAAGCGGCTCCACCCTCTCCTTCCCTTAGGGTATGACTGAACAGGGAGAAAGGAAGTTTATGAGTCTCTGGGATGGAACACCAGTGAGAGCATTGTCAAAACCTGCAATAAACCATGGCAGGATCATCCAGAACACAGAAAACCCCTACAAACCAACACTACAAACCTTATTTGGGTGAGCAGCCCCCACTAACACTGGGTAGTGTCAAACCCACTGGGGACTTTAGGGATTTGCTTTCTTGATTTTCATGTGCTGCATTTTTGTTGACCTGCTCAACCCAGATATAAAAGAATGAAGATGAAATGAAAACCAAAAGAGCAAACCACCATGAACCAAACAAGATAGAATGCTGATACCGTGTTTAGTTGAATGAATTATTTTTTCTGCTGTTGTTTAAGCAGGGGATTTGGGGTCTGTGTCACTGAAGTCACCAGGTTGTTACTGGTGGGGTGGGGAGAGGACAACCCACTAGCCAGAAAGGAAACAACACCTAGGATGCTAAGTGAGAACAGTGAAAAATGTGATATATCTCTATGGTAAGAATTAATTAATCTAACTTCAAGCACAAATCCTTTATTTTAAGAAGAAAAAAATCTGAATTCCTCCCTTGTCATAAAAACTGTTGAACTCCTTTAAAATGATCTAAAGGTGCACTTCACTCCCTTCAATGCTAGTCCAGAAGCTTATCAGAAGCAATCAAAATATTCCAGAAAATACATCAGAAGAAAAGATTTCTGACCTTTGGTAATCTCCAGTGTCAAGTTCAGAGCAAAATTCTTTGTTTCCAAAGTTCATGCTCCATCTAAAAGCTAAGTGAAGTGTATTGTAAAACACGTGTGCATTTGATTGTGTCAGCGAAGTTAACATTTTAAAAACATAATAAAAGCTCAGGCCAGCTTATGGCAGTATGTCTGTTAGAGTGTAGCCCAGGAACAGCCAAGACTTCAGACTTTCTTTAGCCTTCCCTCTGCTTTCATTCAGCATTCAGGTTCACCTGCACTCAGACTAGATTATAACATAATAACAGGCAATAGCTAATAAATCTGTGCTCTCAGTACATCACTCAACTGCCTCTGATATCACAATATTTAAAGGATCTATCACAGCATGAAACATTTCAGATAAGTCTTTGTAACGATCACAAATTAAATCCTTTAAAAACATTTTTATAACCCATTTTGTTCAAGACACTGCTTCTTTCCAGTAGCTGTGCTGAATTTCAAGCCAGCTACTATCATTGGAACATGACAAAAACAGCACAAAAAGGCAAAGTTTTTATTAAAACATTGTTTCATTAAAGGCTAGATTAAATTAACAGATGTTTTGTAGTTAATTACTAGGTCATGAAGTTTCTTGAAAGATTTCAAACCACAAAAAATTTGGCAGATGTTTTGTAGATAATTACTAGGTCACAAAAAAAATATTTACTTTCTGACTACTCACCATGTGTACAATAAAAGAAGTGTTTTCCTATTAACCCTGTTTAAAGCAAGTTCCTGGGTAGATTTTATCTTGCACAAATTGAGTTTGTCCTACCCAAATGCCAAACACTCTCCACTGAAATACTTCATAAATTTTTCCATGACAGAAATGTCGTCAAACATTGGTAAACATCAGCCCACCAAATTTACCAGCTGATAACCCACTCTGCTCTGCTTCCAGTGGCATCCTCAGCACCCAGCACAGTGGAGCTGGATGCATTCATGGACACCTGCAGCCAAACCAAGAGACCAGCAATGTCAGACAGTAATTTCCTTCTGGAGAAACTCATCTCTCCCCAGTAACTCCTCCAGGAAGTGTGACAGAGCCAGGTTTGTGTTTCATTTGTAGGCTGGAGGGGAGACACGGCATTTCTTGTCAAGACTGGAGGCACTTTGTCTCCACCTCCAAGGAAGAGAATCAGGCATCAGACAGGGAAGAAATTCAAGTGCATTCCAGGCAGAGCCCCAGCCTGGATGGCCGAGAGAGTGGCAGTAAAACTTGTTTTATTTACAGATCTGTAAGTAGCACTGCAATGTCAGTTGTGGAAGAACACTCCAGTTGTTATTGCAGCTCAGGGCAGCAATCACAGCCCAACAAGAGCAGTGCTGTCTCAAGAGCCCACCCTGGACAAAGAGGGAATCCAAGGGAAACTCTCATGCCTGACAAGCCCAAAATCTGCATGCAGAGTCCAGTACAGACACAGGGCATCTGCCTGGGAACACACCCCAACCAAGGCTTACTTTAGAAGAATTAAATAAACAACAGCATCCCAATTTAAGGGGCTTTGTGCAAAGTTATGCCCTCGAACCTTCCTGGAGAATTTCTGCAGATACCAAGTTGTTTTACAAACAATGGAATTTTAGGCACTGGCTTTTTTTTTTATCTTACTACAGCTACAGCACCTTTTCTGTTATGGAGGTGAGTTTATTCTAATAAGATATATTTGGCTTAACAAGGCTGGTTTTACAATCCAAGTCATCTCCCCTAAGTGTTTCTATGTCACATTATAATGTAGAATCTGCCTTAAACAGCACCAGGTAGTGAAAAAAACTGCCAGGCACACCACGGGCTCTGGCAATTTGTGTTCACATTTTTCTTTATCCCACATCATATTTAACACAGATTAACCCCTCACCTAATCACTTCAGCCTGCTTTATTATCTCAAGTTCTGCAAATAGTTGCAATGACTGATTTTGCAGGATTTCAACAAAGGGTTCAAAGGGATTCAAAGTTTTATAAATCCTCAGTTATAATTTGGTTCTGCAAAATGAACTTTAGGATTTCTTTTTAAAACATAGAGAGGAATTTTCCACAAGTGATGTTTTACTGGCAGGAGCAATGCAAAAACGTGGGATCTAAATACAGAAGATACAAAGTTCCTGCTTCAGATTCCATTAGTAAAAAGGGAAGTACTGTTGCACTAACTTCAGGTGGAGGGGGTGGCCTGTGCCAAGGTACAGGAATGGAACTGGAGCACTGGCAAAGATGAGACAGAAAGAGGAGAGGTTGCATTGAAATTGAGTTTAACTTCTGCTAAGGAAGTAGCAAGAGCTAAGACCAGAATTTAGGAGTTTTTTCTTTCTTTGCAGTATAGGAGACTAGAGATAATGTCATGTATAAAAATCAGTTCATTGTTAGCAATAACACTTCTCTGCCTCTTATCTTTACTTTCCCCATCCCATTTTCTTGAAATAAACTGAATAAACATCAGCTTGCAGTCCTGTCACTTTTTTAAACAAGAAATTTCCCCTTAAGCAGACTTACGACTTTCAGATGTTTTTCTTAAACTAAGTATGTGAATTTTAACTAAAAAAAAATCTGAATAATTTTAGCTCCTTCCAGACAATAGACCCATTCTATTTAAAGCTATTTAAAAAATCAAAGTACAGGAGAGAGTGTTTAACACTGGAGTTTGCAAAGCCGGAAGGTGCAGTATTTAAGCTGTTTCTCATACTTGATTATGTTAGTGTCCTAAGAGGACATAAAATGATGAAAGACTGGTGAAGAGCTGAAACTGTGCCTTCATCCCAGGGTTCTCCACAGAACCCAAACCCACACTGTCCTCCCAGGTCAAGACATCTGGACCAAGAAGGCAAAAGTTTTCATGTTGACCTGGGTCCAGCTGGAAAGAAGGTGAAAATTGCTCATATCTTACTGTAGAAATCCCCCAAACCTTTAGGGGAGGTGTATTTCTAGGGCAGTTTGCTGCAAATAAAATTCTGTTGTATTCCATTCTATATGTATTCTATTTCTATATGTCTATTCTAACCAGCACAGGGGTTATTGGAACAGGATAGGGAAGCATCTCTGAGCCTTTGGTGTTCACCTGAATAGCCCAGTTAGATACAAGAGGACAGATGACTCAGATGTCCTAAGAAATATATTTACTAAGTTAATAGAAGACAAAGAGGCTGGTCACAACTGAAACTAGTGACAGACTCCTGCTCCAGTTCAGCCATTCCAGTTTGAGTCCAGACAGGGAATGAGAAAATTTACTATTTTAGTCACATGCCTCATACTTAAATAGCAAAGATTTGAGTCCCAGTGAAGATAAGGCAAACTCCTCATTCACAGTGCATCCTAATGAGAACTCACATCCATTTCCAATAATTTATGCAACAGGCCTTTTAAATCAATCCTTTTCCTCATCATTGCCTCCTCCATCTCTTCTTCCTTCCTTCCTGACTCCGCAATTAGGTGGTAATGCTGAACTGGGGATATCAACATCCTGGCTTGCTCTAACATAAAGCCCACTGGAATGGATCCGTTCCCCACTTAGGACGCTTTAATGCACAGTGTGGCTTTGGCTAAAGGTGGAGGGAGCAGCACGTGCTTCCCCTGGTGGGTTTTGATGCATCATTATAACCCAGTCAATGAGCTGATGGACAGCTCCGAACTAACCTTATTACAGGATTTCACTTTGCCTCAAGACTCCAAAAGAAGAGCCTGTCAGTGTTGTTGGGAGCTCACAGAAGAACAAAACAGAGCTTTGCCACTAGATACGTAGCAGAAGAATGTATAAAAATATTCTGAGTCTCATTTGGTTGAAATTCTGATGCATTTGCTCGTGATATGTCTGCAACATGACAGACAACAGAATGTGCCTTACAGCTACAGCGTGGCCTGATTTTGCATGCATTGATCACATACACCCCATTGGCACAGTGCAGCTCTCCTGGTATTGATTAAACACACAAATATACATTGTGACAACCAACCTGCCAGAAGATTCCCTACTTGGTACTTCAGGTAACAACTCCTTTTGGATTTCACTTCCTTCTAGCTACATCTGTTCTGGACTAACATCTTCATAATAAGCTCAAGGATTACTTTCATTAAAACAATTCTATCATTGCTATTTTTATGAACAGCAGTGATAGCACATAATTCAAACATGAATTCCTCGTTGCACTTCAGACAGATTTGTATCTCCAGGGACTTACTGATTTTTTTCAAAGTGAATGATGGTAAAGATTCTATAAAAGTATAAGAATGTGAGGTGCAGCTGACGAGTTATTAGGTCAAGAAAAAGGTGAAAGATTTGAAAGACTCATAAAAAAAAATAAAAGTTTCTAATGGTATTTATTCTCATATACCAGGGAGCAACAAACACCACTGCAAGGGGATGTAGAGGGTTGGATGGAGGGAATTTCTGTGGCAGGAGGAAGAAAAAGGGAAATCAGATCCTGCAAGGACATCTCACACACCCACAATCCAGAGACTGACAATATGCTTTTGTGAATGTTGAAGTTGAAGAATGAATCAGGACATATAGAATTCTGCTAATAAATAAAATGACAGAAATCAAACTCAAATGTAGCTGCTTAATGTATTCAAAATTGAAAGCTACACTCCGGTTGACTCTTACTCTAAAATGTTATGGATCTGGCAGTCCAGGAGCTGGAGCTGACCATCCAGCATCCCTTCATCTTAGCTTCTGCCCTTTCCTGGCAAAGCTGAGAAACACAGAAGTCTGGGCAGTAAATACTGTCTCCATGCCCATAATTTTTTTTGGCATTATGGTGCTGTGCCACCTAAGAAGAGCAGACAAGCCTGTGGGTACATATGTCACTGCACAGTGAGGGAGCAGCAGTAGCTGTGACTGCAACTGCAATTCAAAGCTTGGGCTCAGACCTTCACAGCTTCTGAAATGGTATTGCTGCCTAAAAAAAAGGGGATTATTTCCTCCAGACAACCACAGCTCCATGAGCAGCTGCTGCTGTGCTGCTTTGGGAAGTGGCAGAATACATTCCAGGATTACAGGGAGCACAGACTACTTACAATGGCTTTGTGCTTTTTGGAGTTTGTTGACTCAGGTGTTTACGGGGGGCAGAGGTACGGCTGCCTCTCAGGGAAAGAAACCAACTTCATTCTCTGTAAGAACAAGGTAACACTCCCTCATCCCTTTAATTCTCATCACATGCTTCCTTTAGATGCTCTTTTCTGCTGCATCAATGCTTTTCTGACAGTGAATTGTTTTCCACAAGGAACTTCAACAAAGCTTCCCAGTCAGAGTTCTCCAGAGTCAATGGTGGAAATCAAAGTTGGCTCTGGAATTTACCTCTTTTTCAAATTAACATTTATTTTCTGGGATTAACTTCTATTCAGTACTACCAGCCAAAAGTGCCAGACACAAACCTGCTCATCTATTCCTTCCAGATTCTTTAGCAGTTTCCTGAATTCTCTCAGATTACACAGACATTTAAGAGGAATAAGTAATAAAATCCCGAATTTGTTTCTACTTTTAGCTGCATTCATGTTTAACTGAGCTGTACTGGTATGATTTAGCTGCACTCCTTAGGAAATAAGATGCAAGTTTCAGCATGGATCAAGTGCAATGAAAAGCCTCCTCAATTTGTAAACTAAGAATTAGCACAGTTTGCTTTAGCACTGTAAAATCTTGCAAACAAACAGGCCCTGGGAAGCACCAACTCAGCTCATTTGCAGTGACACCTTCACACCTTTGCTGATGGCATGTTTGGCTGCAGAGAGTTTCTGCAAGGTGGGGTTAACAATGCACCAGAGTTTATGTTTACACAGTCAGAGCTGTATCCTGGAAACTGAAAGACAGTTTCTTGAGTAGTTCGAGAATATAATGTAGTGTTGGATATTTCAGCTTCTTTTTCAGACTTTTCTCACATAGTTTATTTTGATTTTATTTGTTTGTTTAGTGTTTAGTGGTTTGTTTTTTCATGGCTAATGCTGCTTCTGATACCAAAGCAATGGCCATTGGAAAAGTTTCTGGAGATTCCATTGATTAACTGGCATTAGCCAAGCAGAAGTGGTCAAAGCTCTGCTTATAGGCAGGCAGTGAAAAAATGTTACACAAATTCTGCTGGTTTCCTCAGGAAACAAGACAAGGCTTATGCTGCAACAACCTAAATTTTAGTCAAATCTATTTCAAATTCAAGGAGTGACATTTGAACATTCCCCAACAAAACCCATACTTAGAGCTTCTAAAAATGACCACTACAGTCAAAAACGCATATATACTAGAAAAAAACAGTGAACATTTATTATATACTGGGGTTTTCATTAAACTTTACCATAAAGTCATTTATATCCACCAAACAGAGTGACTCATGCATTTTTCTTCAAATTTGCTGAGAAACACTTTAGCACAATGACCCACAGACACAGCTCTATATTTTCAAATACTGAATTCCTCCCTCCCTCCCACTCCATAATATTAATTGGTGGATCCCTATAAGCCATAGCAACAAGTCCTTCCTACTTGGTCTCTTCAGACAAAGTCCAGTTATTTCCAGCAAGGCTGGAGATCTTTGGTTTGTACATTCACAACCCAAAGGGCAGCATATTTTTCCCCCCAGTGAATATTATAGAAAAAATAAAAAGCTTAAATTATTTTCATCTTGCCAACTCCCAAAAGGTGAAGCTGTATAAGCTCATATTTAAAGAAAGACCAAACTCACTGTGTCTCCATCCGGGGTCAGACAAATAGCTGCACTAAAAAAGATCTACTTACTGAAAAGAAATATGCAGAAACATCTTTGCATCTTTCAGTTAATTTAATTTGTTTTCCTTTTTTTTTCTATTTTGACCTTCAAGTGCCATCACAGGAACAAGCAGAGAACACTAATTAGGACACTCCAAGCACTCTTAATAAGTCTTACTAAGCAGTCTGCCTGTAGTGGATGAATCAGCCCCAGTGTATGACAAACTCCTGCAGCTTGCAGGCAATATTCCACCACGGTTTGAACATCTCCCTGCCAACAAAAACATTCCCAGCACCTCTGCTCAAACTCAACACACTGGCACATTACTTTTAGTTACTTAAAACAAGATTAATGAGCTGCTGGCTTTAGCTTATTTTTTACTTATTAACAGTTTATTCAATATTAATGTAGCCTAAATCAACAATTATGGGATCTCTGTTGCTATTTGCTTTTAATGCTTTAGGCGCTATCAGGATTTACTATTCACATTTGAAGAAAAAAAGCTGCAAAGGTGCTCTGGATAATTTTTCCTCTGGAAATGTACATTTACAATTAAAATTAATTGCAATGATTAAACACCAACACTTTGCCTCAATTATCTGAGCACTCACATTAGAAAAGAGAAACATTGAAATATTTATTTGCAAGAATTAGAGAACATTACTTTTGGTCTTAGTGAAGTCTAAAATGTCCATTAAAGCTCTGAGTGAGCTTTGGATACTCAAATTCCCATTAAAGCTAAAATATTGACCACAGCACACACATTTCTTCTTCTGAGCTCACCTACAAGTCTAAATCAATTCCTCAGTTTTCTGATAATTTGAAGCAAGGGACTTTTTGAAAATATCAGGATACAAAGAAACTATGAGTGTCAATCCCTTAACAAAAGTATTTCTCTTTTTTGCCCTTTCTTAGAGTTATAGAATTGTTTAGGTTGGAAAGGATCTCTCAGGTCACTGAGTCCAACCATTACCTTGATTCGTAACACTTTTTTAAAGGGGAAACCACAACCACAACTTAAAACAATTTCTTAATTTCGGCTGTGCCCATTTCCACTGTCTCAAGTATATACTACAATTAATCTACAGAGTTTTCAAGAAGCAAATAAAACAAGAAACATCTCTATTTCGTAATCCTGGTAATACTTTATTTAATTAATTTAGACTTAGCCCAACAAAACAATATTTTCTATTGACCAGACACAAACAAACAACCTAAATCAGAATATCTACAGATTTTACATTTCCTGATGAATGCAATTTATTTCTCTTCTTCATAATTGTCAACTAAGCAAACATCTCTCTGCATTGAAATAATTCAAGCCACACAAACAGGATCACCAAACAGTACTGTGAAGTTTTGAAATAGATTAGGTCGCTAAAACAGGTTGGCATAGGATTCATTGAACAAAATGCTACAACCCACCTCAAAGCTATTTGGCCCTGATGGCTAAAGAGTTTGTAAAATCACATTCTTAAATAAGCATGAACCAGCCTGGCATTGAGGCTGTTCAGAGTTTAATCCTCTTGGTTGACAGACTTGAGAAACTTTATATATTATTAATATGGCTGGCTAATTTCTAATTAGGAACTCATTAACAGTTCTAGCAACTGTAGATTTTGATGGATTTGCAGTCAATCTGAACTGGAAAAAACAAACAAACAAAAAAAACCTACTAGGTGACCTCTTGCATGGGATTCCTCCATCTGTCCATTATCATTTAATGCCACTCAAATCTGAACTAAAAACAGCAAAGATGTATTTTTGTTCTGACCTCATTTCCTAAGCACACAATGAACTCTTACCCTCTTTTGTGAACTTCCCCTTGGGGAATCATGGTAGTTTGGCTTAATTCAAACCATATTTTCTTAATTAAGGAAAAACCAAGGTATTTCCTGGCTTACTAGGGCTCACTCAGATACCTAAGTTTGAAGGTTTTCCCCCAGGAGAAAACCCATATTAAATCATATGCATACAGGTTATTTGCTAAATGGAATAACAATAATTGACATCAGTGGGATTGAGTTCAGATCAGGAGAGACTTCCATTGACTCTGCAATGAAAGTCCCTGAAAATAACTGTATTGCACAGGGAGGGCTGTGAGGCCAAATGAAGGCAGAGAATAGTGAGTTAAACACTATGTAGGTTTTTTTCTGTTGTTACTCACGCTCTTAAAAGCCAAATGAGTCTAGAGAGTCTCCACTAAACCTTATTGGAATTGTTCCTCTCCCCAAGTCAGCACCCAAACCCAACCCAAGGAGGTAGTTTCTCTTCTGGAAAAGGTATATCAGTAACAGTGATTTGCAGGAGAAAGATGACAAATATTACATTATTTGCCCTGCACTGAAGGGACAGCAGAATGTGAAGTAAAGGAAGGTCTAGAAATTTTTAAAAAACCCACCCAAATGCATTTTATGTCCTACCTGGAAAAGTCTGTGGAATCAATAACACTAGAGATGCTTTGACATATCCATACACTGCTAAAGAAATCCTCAAGTATCTGAGCATGTATTTCTAAGAAAGACTTGAAAGCTTTTAAGAACTGCTCATCAATGAACTGCTGCTTCATTAAAAGTCTCATTTCAGATGTTCTGGCTCCCAAAGACACCGAGGTGCAGTTCCCATCAGTTCACTCTTGCCACTGCTGTGACATGAAATTCTGTTGTGTGGTAGAATTAAGCGCAGGGAGAAGTTCCAGACTTTGATGGAACAGGATGCAACAGACTGGGCAGCATCTCGTGTCCCCAAATTAATAAAGCATGTGCCAAATAACAAACAAGATACACTGGGCAGAGGAATGCCAACCTGGCAAAGAAGTGCTCCCTACAAAAATTGATCTGGTGCTTTTTGCCTAAACCTGTGGATGTTGAGCCGAATAAAATGGACTGAGTGGCAGCCCAGCTTTCAGCTGGGTCAGAGGGGGCCTTTTGGATGCCAAATCATTGAAAAAAGCGTGTTTTCATCAAGTAAGAAAATGTTTCATGGTATTCTACTTCTGAAATTAAGCAAGGAGCACACATATTATCCTGTGTTTCCAAACTATGCCCTGTGAACCTGCAATCCTGCTCGAAGTAGCAAAGGAAAAGTTTCTTATTGCTTTGTTGGTTTTTGAAGGTTTATTCCCCCCACCCCCTTTGATATTTACATTTTCCTTTCCCCTCCTCTTTCAAAACACCAAAATCAGGGGGTTTTGCTTATTTGTTTTGCTTTAAGGGTGGTGACATCTGAATCAGATCTAAAAAGTATTTTAAAAAAACCCACCAAACCCCAAACAAAAGAACAAAAACAGAAAACCAAACCAAACAAAAAAATCCCCAAACATTATTTTATAAAAAACAAAGAGGCACAATTGGAAATGAAGAGCTGAAGGAGGACTGTTAATCAAATTTCCCAGTGTTTCCTTGTCTGGCTGTCTTGAGACACTTCCACTTCATTTAACAACTTGACTTCTTTGTTATTAGTGCAAGTTAATTTTGCAGCAGAACTGGCTGGGTTTCAGTGTTTGGAATCCACTGTTGGTCCCAGTCAGTCACTGGCATTTGAAAATGTGGTCAGTAGTTTCTTCAAGCACCAGAAAATTGCAATTCAATTGCTATGTGCCCTTCTACCAGTTTTATTATCCTTTGTATGAAATGCATACACTAAGCAGTTTAATAAACTATTATTGATGTCTAATCTATGAACATCAATTGCCATGGACAGCAGTTTTATACACAGCTCTAGCCTGGAATGCACATTAAAGACCTTCCTTCCCTTTCTCATGAAATAAAACTTTCTTCTGCTGTAACTTCAGTCAAAACTTGATTTTAAATATACCCTTTCAGGCTGAATTAGTTAGATAAGTTTATTTTTAATTCCAAGCACTGCCTCCCATAGATGATTAATTATTGCTCAGTGGAGTCATATTTTATTGGTTTTTTTTAAAAAAACATATGATCAAGGGCCATTTTCTGTCTGATTCTGTAATTCTCTAATGACTTGGGCACTTGATTCCTTTGCCCAGACCTCCATTTTATCTCTTCCATCAATACAGACAACATCTCCATCCCTTTGTCTTTCTGGTTCAGAGGGTAAACTGATGCACTTCATTCTCCAGGAATGGTCTTGTATTAAGGAAATACTAATAAATTGCCCTTTCCTTCTTTTAGGAAGACTGAGTGTTATGGTAATCACAGATATTTTAGCTTCAGTCGAGCTCTACCAACACAGGCATGGTATGAGATCAGATCTTTGCTGAATTATTGTCAGGAAGATGCAGCATGCTCTTAAACAATGCTGAAGAATATACACTACAGAAAAAGAAATAACTAAAAGCCATCCCATTTCTGGCTGCTTTTCTAAATAACTGAAGGCCAGGTAACTTTCCATCTTAAGAAACCCTCATGGGGGAGCCCAGGTAAGACCAGTAATGGCATTAAAAAACACCTCACAGTTGACAAGCTGAGCAATGTGAGGTTTGTTCCTGGAGAAAAATCAATTGCCAGAAAGCCAAGAAAGCTGAAAGGAGAGCAGGCTGATGAGAGAAAGGAAAATTAGGATCTCATTGCTAGGCAATAGTGTTCTCACTGACAGCTCCTTTGTAAGGATGATAAAGAGGGGGTAGATAATATATATTTTGAAAATACATTCCCCTTTTACCTCAGATTGCCTACATTCAAATAATTCGCTCTGATTTATGAATCTATATTATATTTCATGTTTAAGGATGAAGGAGGCACCATCTAGAAATCCACTAGTGCCACTTACAAACCAGCTGCTCTCCCTCTGAAACTGAAGTTACAATGCCAAGTTTCACATCCCATAAGCATTCCAGAGGTATTTCAGGAATATCCAGCATGGAGAGCAGTGGCTTTACAGAATCCACAGTATCCTGAATGCCACTATATAAGCTAAGTGCATAAATAAGATACATTCATTTGTTGCTATGTACAGAATTTCAAAAGCAAGACATAGAAAATTAGCAATAAATTATCATTTGAAATTTGGCAGAGCTTCAACATTAAAAGTAAAAGCAGTCTCATTGCTGGTCACCAAACAAGTAAGGCAACAGCACCCAAGTATTTGCCTGATTTGTTTCACTTTAAGAGGACTAAGAACAGGACACAGAAGAGGGAAAGAGCAGAGACTGCAGCAAATGTCTCTTACAAATATGAGCCTTTGCCTAATTTATGAGGAATATTTATCTGTCTCTCAGATCATGATCACTATTTTAAGGAAGGTTTCTAAACACTCTTGGATTTCAACCTTTCAGTGCCTGAAGAGAACCTGCAAGAAACATGGAGAGAGACCATTGACAAGGGCCTGGAGGGATGGGACAAGGGGAATGGGTTCACACTGCCAGAGGGCAGGGCTAGTTGGGATATTGGGAAGGAATCCTTCCCTGGGAGGGTGGGCAGGCCCTGGCACAGGGTACCCAGAGAAGCTGTGGCTGCCCCTGGATCCCTGGGAGTGTCCAAGGCCAGGTTGGACAGGGCTGGATGATCTTTAAGGTCCCTCCCAACCCAAACCAGTCTGTCACAAGAGAGTGAACACAATACACCTTCAAACCTTGTGGTCAAGTACACTGGACCCTACTGTGGTTTGGGGAAAGGTGTAAAGGACAGACCACGAAATCCATTAAAACTGTTGTTGCAGTACAGCCTGCAGCATGCTCAGGCAAACCCAGCCCACCTGACTTGTCGTGCAGAACCACCACGCCGTGCCTGCTGGTGCTGCTCACGTTGTACACGATGTGCTCAGGGACCAGCTGGGTGGGCTGCAGAACCCCCTCCAGTGATGGCAGGCCCAGGATGCTCTGCAAGCTGTGGGCAGCAAGAGCAGGGCATGCCTCAAACGTGTGCAGGGTGAAGGAAACCCAGCACTTGCTTAGCTATTCACAGACAGGGGCTGACCAGCTCATCTGCTGCTTAAGGAATTCTCGCTCCCAGGAGGACAAGCTTTTCCCTGGGACAACAGCAGCAACTACCAAGAAAGGGCATCTGTGGCACTCAAAATACGCTTTGGCAACAGGAAATAATCAAAGATTCCTTAAATGCAACAATCCAATGTAAACAAACACATTGGGAAGCCTATGTAGACAACTGTCAGTACAAACATTCAGCTTAAATGGTTGACTGGGCCATTTCACACCCAAAGCACTTACATGGGAAGGTTCTATCTATAATTCATTACTTACTGGATCAAAACGATGTTTCTCCAAGTTTCATGAACATATTCCTGGCTTATTTCCTTCCTTGGTAGTGTGTCTTCCTTGTTTTCTTTTACTACATCAGGTTTGTTTTTTTCCAGGTTTTCCTGAAAATGAGTGTTTATACAGGAAAATACACAGGACTCTCTTAAGATAATTCAAAATGAAGTAAAAACTGGAATCATAAGGCATTCTGTGGAACAATAAATTCCACATGATCCAGGAAACAACCTTCAGCACTGAAGTGTAAGCAAACAACTAAAAAAGGAAAAGAGGACACTGAAAGAAGACCTGATCAATCCTCAAACCACCAATTTAAAAGGCAGAAACATCTTACATGCAAATGTGTTTGTAAGTGAATTATCCTCCTCTAGGAGTGGAATCTAAATGCAGAATTTATGCACACACATCTCAAATGAATAAAGGGCCAAACACACATTCCACTTTTTTTAAAAAGCTGGCCAGTTAAGTAATTTGCATCTTTTATTTCTCCCTTAAAGATTATATTAAATTCCAAACAGGACATACTGTGCAGACCATTTCTAGAACTGCACCTTCCAGATGAAAAGAAAACCCTTCCACATCAATTAATTTCTTAATATTTCCTATTTCTTAACTACCAAATTATCTCTCAAGCTGGAAGGCAAGATGCCACAACAGAAGTGTCACTAAAAGCTGATTGCTTCTAGTTTTATGTTTGTAAATAATAGTAAGAAACAGAAGTTATTACCAGAGACTGCAGTGACTCCTGTTTTTTCAAAGTCCTCTTCGTTAAATGGGGCAGTTTAAAAAGCTTTCCTATGTCTGCAGGGAACTTTTCTGAGTTCTCTCTTGATGGGCTTGGTGGGGGTTTAACTGGAGGTGTTGAAGGAAATCTGCAATGGGTGGGACAGATGAGTGAAATACACGTAGGATAGATTAGAAATAAAATAAGTTACTTAACCAAAGCAATACCCTGTGATTTCACATCAGTGTGACTCCATAAGGTCCAGAAGAGATTGAGGAAGATAAGAACACTGATTTTTCTTTATCATATGATAAATTAGCTTTGGCCTGTTTTTCTTGGCGCCAAAGTCAAGCTGAAGATGCTCAGATGTTTACAGAGCACTGTGCTGGAATTTGAGAAGTGAGGGCCATTAACACCTTTAATTTCAGAGCTGTTTGGCTCCAATTCCCAGTAAAAGGTACAGGAGGACAAACACAGCAGGGAGCTACTACAGAACACCCTGGCTGCCCTCCCCAGCACTGGAGGGCAGAAATGGTGAAGCAAAAAGCCTGGAAGCAAAAAGCCTGGATTTCCCAGTAAAAGGTACAGGAGGACAAACACAGCTACAGAACACCGTGGCTGCCCTCCCCAGCACTGGAGAGCAGAAGTGCTCCAGCAAAAAGCCCGGACAGCCCAAAGCAGTGACCCACCACGGCAGGCTGTGCGGTGCACACCACAGAGCAGACCGAACCCCCACTGACAGCACCACCACCCAGGGCACCCCGAGGCCCCGCGCACCTGTACAGGGCGCTGTCGTGGCCCAGGCTGTCGCGGCCCCAGCGGCCGTGGATGTCCTCGATGATGTGGCTCTGCAGGAACTTGCCGAGCAGCCGCCGTGCCTGCTCCTCGCTGACGGGGGCCCCGAGCCGGTCGTGCAGGTCCCGCTGCAGCCAGCGCCGCGCCTCGCCCGCCGAGAAGCAGCGCGGGTGCTGCCGCAGGAGCTGCCGGTGCCGCCGCTGCGGCATCCCCGCGCGGAACCGCGCCGACACGTCGTGCCACTGTCGCGACACGGCGGGCACTCAGGGCGGCGCTGCCACGGCACTGCCACCGCGGGGGGGGAGCAGTCGAGTGTCGTGATAGAGGGCAGGGGGGGTGTCCCTGGGCACCCACGTGTCGTGACAGAGAGCGGGGGGGTGTCCCTGGGCACCCACGTGTCGTGACAGAGAGCGAGGGGACCGGGAGCACCCCTACATCGTGACAGAGGGCGGGGGGTGTGTGTCCCTGGGCACCCACGTGTCGTGACAGAGAGCGAGGGGACCGGGAGCACCCCTACATCGTGACAGAGGG
>JAWWEE010000018.1:3880523-3893585 GCA_035221455.1 Xenops minutus | reverse complement strand
GAAGCTGTGGCTGCCCCTGGATCCCTGGGAGTGTCCAAGGCCAGGTTGGACGGGGCTTGGAGCACCCTGGGCTGGTGAAAGGTGCCCCTATGGCAGGGGGTGGCACTGGATGATCTTGAAGGTCTCTCCCACCCCAAACCATTCTGGGCAGCTTTTTTACAGGAGAGGTTTGTGGTTAGTCAGGCGCCAGTGTTGGTTGCATTTCACTTACTGTATGCTGTAGGATATACCACACACAGGGAGAAATCAAATTTAAACCTTCCTTATGCTATGGGAGCATAAATGTGGAGGTAGACATGAATAATGACCTCAACCTTCACATCACCACTTGGGCTTCTCTCTGCTTCTCACCCCTTTGCATTTTTATACACACACATATATATACCTAACCAAATACATCTATACATGCACAGTTTTTATGTATATAAACTACCATATATAAATATGGCAGCTTCATCTGAGTGAGGTGCAAAGATTGCAGGTCACACCATTAGTCACCACTGCTATGCCAAAGTTACAAAGCTGGAAGCAATGCAGGCAAAGTGCCACTGTCTGGAGAAGGGCTATTTATGGCTGTGGCTGAGCACCAAGAGCAAAGAGAAGAGGAGGAAGAGCTTTCATCTTCAGCATGCCAGTCATGGTTCACACCAGGGCTGTGACATAAATCACCACCTGGAATGGGGAATGGTTTAGAGACCCTGCCACGTGACCCCCTTTGGGCCACATACAGTAAAACATCAGTACTTTGGGTGCTGTATTCAGTGCAAACACCCTGAAAAGGTGTGATGGGTCTGTCACAGCCCACGAGAGTGGTGCTGTTAGGAAGGCAGGTTGAGGGAGGCGTTGTGTGGATCCATCCCTGGATATCCAGGGATGGGCAGAGCTGGAGGACAGCCACAGAACAGGTGGGCAAACCTGAGAGAACACTGTTTCTGCTGGAGAATCCCAGGGGAAAACTGTTCCTAAGCAGAAGCTTTTAGCTGAGAAGGCAGACAGAGCAGTCCCAAAGAGGCTGAGCAATCACACAGTGCCAGGCTCCCTTCCTGGCTGCTTTCCTTCGGGTGGATACAGCTGGAATGGGGGCTCCTGCTGGGAGGTGCCTGCACAGAGTCCAACAGAGCTGCTCTAACACAGCGACTCCAAGGGCTCCTGTGCGTCACCACAAGCCCCTGAAGAGCTAACCATCCTGGCATCCTGCAAGAGCAGGAGGTGAGAAATTACTTTCAGACAAGGTTATTTACTTTTCTCTCTTCCGTTTGTCTTTTTCTCCTACCACAGTCTGCACATTTGCAAAACTATCAGGAAAGAGCAGAGTGGAGCAAAGGCCAGAAACTTGTTTCTTTTCGTTCACCAGGTTCTCCTCAACCTTTCATCTCAGAGAAAACAAAAATGTGATAGAAGTTGAGTGCTGAAGTATCTAGAAAACTTGGGGAAAATATTTTCTGCAACTGAAGGCTGTGTTTATTGCTTTAATGATATACTTAGTCACAAGGGCTTTTCAAACATGTATGAAACCTAAAACAATAATAAGTAACTAAAAAGATGCTCTAGTTATAAAGGCTGAGCACACACAGCTCTCAAGCTAAATCTCCAATCACTGGCATGGGGTATAAGGACTTTCAAATAGAATTTTTTGCTGGGTTTTATTCTTAGTAACACTGAGTAATAGCAGCTCTTTGGCATAAGAGGGAACTAGTGAAAAAAAAATACAGATAGTTTTAGAGAGGAAAGGAAAAACTGTGATAGAGGGCCTGGTATGACACATAAGAATATGAGATATGTACATTCAAATGTCACAAATTTTGTGGTGAGGCTCCTGAACAGAATAACAAAATGATGCCTGTTATCAGTGGCTTGATTCCTCTTATTTAGAGATTTCCACTCTCTCCTGTTCTTTTTCTGCACTAACTCCAATGGTTTAACAGCTCATAGACCAAAAACTTGTTTTATTAACTGAATAAAAACTACCCTTCTCGGCACCAGCATTTCACTACCACCCTGGACCTAAATAAAACCAGAAAATCTTGAGCATCCTGGAGAACAGGATGACATCTAAAGAGACGAAGCAGACCACTGCAGGGGTCCACCCAAAACAAAACAAATCCCCCCAGGTCCTCTGGAATGTTTTTTTTATAAGTAAGATCAGCAAGGAATATGAAAAAGTATAGTTTCTGCTCATTTCTCCTCTGTCCCACACATCTATAAAACATTTTCTAAATTTATTTTTTTGCTATTTCGTTATTTTCTTCTTTTTACACAGTGTGCCAGCAGCTCAGATCATCTGGTCCACACTTACAGTGACTATATATCTGATTTACAGTGCTGACATCATCAATAAAGTATATGCAAGTGGCTGTAATTTGCATTCCTTGCAATCCTATTCTAAAATCATTCATATGAAAAGTTGAAAAAAGATATAAGGAAACTGTTCCTATGTTTGACATGCCATCTTATCCCAGAACAAAGACAAACTCTGTTTGAATTGCTATCTTCACTCATCAGTAAAATTGAGTTTTTATCAAAAAATACTCTAAAAAGTATTGTTTCAAAGCCCAGCCCACCCAATATATGTTTGTGTGTTTTGGGATGCAGAATTTGTAGGAGACTCTCATTGCAGTGGTGGTTCTAATGACAGCACCCTCAGAGGTCAGTCCTTTATCAACCTGGCAGAATTTCTAATCAACTCCTTCGAGGTCATTAGCTAATAAACATTAAAATACCATATAAGCTCTTCTCCATCCCTCTTCCAAAAGTTTTTGTCTACCTAGACCACATATAGCACAGTTTTCTGATGTAAGAACCTTGCATTTTTGAGAGAGAAAATGTTTATAAAACTATTTCACACTTATTTTAAAAAATCATTACAAATGAGGAATAGATGAGGGACAGAGTGGGAGGGGAAGAAGAAACCAGAGTGGACATTTATAGACTTGTCACTATAAATGACAGACTTATAAAGAAGCTCTCAGCACTGGGTTACAGTGGCCATATTTTAATGTAAAAGCATATCTAATCTGATTTCATGTGTGTGTGCATGCTGTGCACACAAAGAAAAGTACTTTTTAACAGGACCATTCCCACAAGAGCTTCTTCCCTCTGATGCAGGTAGGTTGTTGAAGAGAGAGCACAAAAAAAGAAATGTTATTATTGGTCCATGTACATGACTGTGTGCACAAACATACACAATACATCAACCTTCTAATCTTTGTTCTGTTTGGGACACAAACTCCATGTTTAGGTTCTCAGAAGAGTTTCTGGTGCTCGTACAGGCATAAATTGATCTTATAAACACACAGTTTTAAAAAGGCTAAATTATATTAATAAGCTACAAGATAGAATTAGCTGAATGTTTGTAATTGAGTAAGATATGTTTCTTAAGGAAAATAATTTCTAGTTTGCAACGATTTCTGCAAATGGAATCTCTGCAATATTAATTACATAGAGAAAACTGGGTTGGGTATCCTTTCTGCAGGACAAGATCTATAATGTAGGATATTATTTCCTATTAGAAAATTCAAGATTAATTTGGATGTAGAAAATGAAGGTTTGCATGAACAAAGTGTTAACATCCAGTGTGCCTCAAGTTGTTAGCACAAAGGTTAAACTGGTCCATTACTGCAGGGCAAAGCATTAATTCTGAGCCTGGTCTGTGCTAAGCCAGAATTCCACTGACGTTCATGGACCTGTAAACTCTTATTTTGTCTGCTACATATAACAGGCTTCTTTAAGACTGAAGACAACTGAAATTATTAGTTACTGCCAAAACACTAGGATGGCTAACAGGGATTGCAAAGCGTTCCCAAAAAGTGAAAAGGAAGAACCACGCTTGCCATGGATATACTATCCCAAGAGACTGAGAGGATTTTGGCCTCAGCAGAGCATGTAGTGCCAGGACAAGGGGAATGGTTTCCCACTGACAGAGAGCAGGTTAGATGGGAGATTGAGAAGGAATCCTTCCCTGGGAGGGTGGGGTTGTCTAGAGAAGCTGGGGCTGCCCCACCCCTGGAAGTGTCCAAGGCCAGGTTGAATGGGGTTTGGAGCACCCTGGGCTGGTGGGAGGTGTCCCTGCCATGGCAGGGGGTGGGATGAGATGATCTTTAAGGTCCCTTCCAGCTCAGGCCATTCTGTCATTCTATGATTAAACCCAGATTGCTAAGCCATGAATTTAGACTGCCTGCACTCCTTATGCCAGTGCAGCAGAGCAGCCACTCACTGATCATTCACACACTGTTATTAGGCAATATTTGGGCTAAACAAGCCAGTAATAACTGTGAGTTTTTCCATCCAGAGGAAAGGGAGGGCACCTGGTCCTCACAAAGTCTCATTCAGGAAGAGATGCATTGTAATTGCTTATGATTCATAGGAACCATTGCCTGCCTAGAAGTTCCAGAGGCTGTTGCCATGTTCTAGCCACAGTGTAAGCTTCCTCAGGCATAGAAACTGCAGCAGCAGCCTTGGGATGTCCAGGTTTGTCACCCCTTTCCTCCTGTGCACCACGGCTCTGTGGAGACCTACAGCAGCCACACTACTAGCTGCTTCCCTGTTTGGGCATGTCCCCAAACCTGTGTTCACTGACACTGTTTGAGTACTGGGAAGCCTTCTGTTTGACTGAAAGCTGAGAAACGTGATTCTCATCACCTTTCCAAACTGCTTCCCCTCAGGCCAGAAAGAATCCTTTGCCACACCAAAGGAAAGAAGAGGAGCAACCCATCCCCAGGGACCATCAGTCCTCCCTCCCTGCTGCTGTTCTGCTGTCGCTCAGCTCTGGGGTCAGTACGATGGCAGTGGTTTCATACTTGCAATTCTGTCTAATAATGATGAAGAGGACATTAATGGCACAAAACTGCTGCTATCATGCTTGGCTGACCTCTGTATCTCTCTGGAGGATGGAACTTCAATATATTTCTCACACTGCATTAGCTCACAGCACAGTGTGTACATTCCAACCAGCACTCAAGGCTGCTTCGTGCTGAAGATTTTAGTATTTAGGCTTGACTCAGGGTTTAGCCTCAGCTGCACACAGGCCTGCTCAGGCACTACAGAAAGTTCAGGCAGTCTGTATTGACAGTGCCAGTACACAGGATGCCACCAGAGCCAGCACAGCACCTTAAATCCATGTACTCTTTAAAGATTGATGATAAAGCAAACCCCCCTGCTGCCTCGTCCTGGCTGTCAGCAAGCAGAATGCAGTCCCCAGGATGCAGCACAATTTACAAAGATAATTGAATTATACTAAACCAAACATAATGAGCCATCGACTATGACAAAATATGTCTTTAAAGTACACTGAGCCCATTTACAATTTTTTGTTTCTTAAAAAGCTACAGCTGCCCTATTAGCAAAGCCAAAATCCTACCAGGTTCTGAACAACTGAGCAGAATTTTAAGGAAAATAAAACCTTTTTGTTGCACATTCACGTTCAGGTGCTCTGAACATCAAACTGGCATCACTTTATTGTTCAAACATGAACATTTGCAGTGTTATATATTTTCAGGCTATGTCGATCTTCCTTGTTTAATTGCCTTAGAACAAACATCAAACATGATTGAATGAGAAAGATAAGCCTTTCCTTTTTGAGGAAAGATTTGTTCTAAATTCTATTGAACAGGAGGCTAAACCAAAATGCAATGTTTCCCTTCACATCCCCATCAAGGTATCAACAACACTGAGCAAACAGATTGTGGTTTATCACCTGTTTTATTGCCTTTTAATGTTCAAGCACCATTGTTATCAACTGGGCACATTCCTCAAGTCTCTACAACATCACAGTCCCACATCCATTTGATCTACAGGCATAATTATGACAAAATATGAGAGGTTGGATATACTTCTCAGGCAGAGAGGGAACATGAAAAAAAACCCACACAAGTGGAAAATGATAAAATAACACTGAGTGTGTTCTAGATTTATCTTTATGCTTTAATCCTACCAAGTAAATAACTATTATATTCCATTTACTGAAAGTGGAATTGCAATTTGTACACACACACAGGAAGCCGTAACAGAAAATAGGATTTTTTTCCACTTGAAATTGTGATAGAGCCATTTTGTATTTAAGTCTAAACAAGCCCCAGTAGATGCATTTAATGCATCTGAGTTGAACAAAATTAATTGCCATAAATATGAAAAATAATTTTTCCCCTACTCTGAAAAATGTCAGGTAAAATATTTGCTAAGTAGACCCAGAGGTAAAGAAAGTCTGTCTTACATTTGTATGACAGAAGCAAGAGACATTTCTTGATGCAATTTCCCAAAGTAATAATGCTCAAACACAATAATATAGAGGAGAAAAATTTACAAGGGACTTTCTTTTGAGAGGCTACATCTAAAATCCGTTAAACAAAATGGGAATTTCTCCACTGAGATCAGAGGACTTTAACACAATAAATTAAAAAACCCCGCAGAAAACCTAATGTATTTAACTTCAGTTCCCTGCAAGAAGTGGACAGAAAAACCTCTTTCAATTATTAGCAGCGAGTATTCCTACCTCTAGTTATTGCCCTGCCAGTAATGCTCTTTTACTTTGGGCACACTGGACTGCAAGGAGATTGAGGCAGAAAGCAGTACAGTCATTTCTCTGAATTACTGCACAAGTGTGCAGGAGCTCAGCTCCAGCAAATATAACTATCACCTGTGCTTGTGTTAATGACAAAGAGGAAAAGGCATCAAACCAAAGTTGAGCTCAATCACAAAAACCTTACACTAGGAGGGAAAACAATTCCCAAAGGATCCTGCAACAAAATAGAGCATTCTTATTTTTTTCTGGCCTTCGACACAATAGTGTTCCCTTTCTTAACTACTGCTAGTGAATTCCAACGTGGTGTTTATTTTGAAAAGTGCATTTGAGAAGTTCTCTTTCCTGTGGCCGGGTTGTGTTGTGCAGGACCACGATGCCTTTCATTAGCAGGAATAATTTTTTCCTGGCTCAGATGGGTGAGAACGGGATCCTCAGCACAGAAACTGCTTTCCCTGCAAGTGCAAGATGCCAGAGCTACTGACAGAGTTTGCTTCCCATGGCAGGTTTGTGTTTACACAACACACCCAGAGAGTTTTCATAGCTTACTTGTAAACTTCCCATTGAGGTATGAAGAATATTGAATATATTTGATTCCACTTCTCAAAAGGGCAACTGGTTGTTTTTGTTTTTTAATCATGATGTTAATAAAGCTTAGGTGTCCAAATTGTGCAATGGATCTGTGGGCAACAGCAAAAAGAAAACACTTCTGCACTTCATTCTTTAAAGACAAAACACTTGCCGGGGCAGAATCTTGCAACAAATTTAATTCTGAGCAAGTGCACTGCATAAAAAATAAATAAAAGTACAAGCAGGTACAGAAAGGTAGGTCACTTCAAACATCTGATGTTCTGTCTTTAAAGTTCTCTGGTACTGAGTTCTAACTGGTAGCAACAGGGAGTTAAATTAAGGAAGAGTTATGAAAAGTGCAGCCAGTTAGGGCAGTAATGATATTTACTTCATGGGACTTCCACCTTCTAAAGACACTTATCACTAAAACCTAATTAGACCAATCAACACACTTAATTTGCCCTTTTTTTTATTATGCAGACGTGCACACAATATATATACACACATATATATTTATAGCATATATATGCAAACGAATCCAAATACTCTTAGATTGTGCACTATCCAAATTTTTGCTGTATTTGTCATTAAAGTTAAAAAAAAAAAAAAAAGCCATTGTGCTTGCTTAAACAATACCTCTATCTGCAATGTCTTACACATCGATTACCCTGGGGAAATTATTTTCTTTAGGTAACCATTTCCTGATTTCCCCACCTCTTATGGGACTGCACGGAGCTTTGCAATACAGTGAGTTTTTATTCCCAATTCAAATGTTTCCTCAGTGTAGAACAGAAAGGATAAGAACGGCTTCCCTCAGAAGGCACTTCCAATTTTCTAGCTTGTTTCAGTGTACAAGGAATGTTGAATATAAAAGGAGTTCTCTTCCCCCAAAGGCACAAAGTACTACAGTTATAATTGTTAGATAATTTCACCAGTCTCTGACCTCTTCTCAAACTCATACATGGAGATCAGGAGTGGCCCACAGAGCATCAGCTTTTTAGTTCCTGCTTTGTTTCAAAAGGATGGAGACATTCCCAGAGCTTCAGCTGCCCATCACAGTCACGTCAATCACTCAAGTGCAGAGAGTTCCCTCCTTGTGACCTGACAACAATCCGAGCTCAGACAGGAATCACAAGCACACTCTTGACTCCTTGAACATGAAAAGTTACAGTGTTCTGTTTGTCTTGGGAATAAGAATCATAAAATGACTTACTGGATAATTACGGCTTGAGAAGAAATGTGTTAAAAGCACAAGCTGTTTAAAGACAAAACCTCTACTTGAATTCACAAATAACTTATTTACTGTAAATGTTTCTGCTCTAATCAGGAAGTAGTTTAGAAATCAATGTGGGAGCACTGAAAATGTTTTACCCAAGAGATGAAATTTTCCTGGGACACCTCAGGACTGTAGAATAAATCTTTCAGGTAAAGACCTTCATAAATCTTTGCACATTTTACTTGGTTGTTGAAGAAACAGCTGCTGAGACTGCCACAAGCAGCAAGTGTGGGACTATGTAAACATCTGTGCTTCTTCCACACCCTCCTGCCAGGCAGAACTGCTTTACCCATAAGTTTGTGTAACTTTATTTTTCCACAAACACATCCCATAGGAAAACCACTTCTCTCCTACAGAACAAAGTCCATGGTAGCTATTAATTGTGTTGCTCAACATACCCATAAAGCAAAAAACAGATCCCAGGCTACAGAGTGGAAGATGCAGCATCTTATTTAAGCACCACTCTTATTGCTCCATTTGGAACATAGAGTTTAGCAAATACAAGAAATTACAACCATAAAAACACAGAATGGTTTGGGGTTGGAAGGGATCCTCTCATTCCAACCTCCCACCAGCCCAGGTTGCTCCAAGCCCCGTCCAACCTGGCCTTGGACACTCCCAGGGATCCAGGGGCAGCCACAGCCAGGAATTCCTTCCCACTATCCCATCCAGCCCTGCCCTCTGGCAGTGGGAAGCCATTCCCTCTTGTCCTGTCCCTCCAGGCTCTTGTTCAGCAGTACTTAAAATCTGTCAAAAATGTCTTTTCTCTCTCAAAAGGCAAAAGTCCCTCACAGTAATTAAAACCCAAATTTCACTATTTTTCCTAGTGGTTTCCCTACTTCAACTTGCTTATTTTTATGATAATTCCTGCAGATGGTTTTTACCTAAATATTGATGCAAGAACGAATTGCCCCTCCAAAGTGAATGTCTGCCCTTCCTGAGCTGGCCCTGCTGAGGATGATCCCAGCTGCTGATGGGATGGAACTGCTCAGGGCTGCACTAAACACCCAGGGTTAGTCCAGGGCTGCTCAGATTCCTTCCCCTTCCTTAGTTTTGGGATTGTGTTGGAATTAACCTTCCCTGACTGTGGGGAAAATACCTATTTTTCAGTTGCAGCTTATTCAGCCACTTCAGCTTAATGACTAATACTTTCCAAGGTGGGTCCAGGGACTGGAAAGGAAAAACCATCGACAGGCCTTTACATTTTTTATTTTGCCTCTTTCAGTGTGAAGTAGCACCAAAATGATAGAAAATGGCATTTGTTATTTACAGCCCTGTGGGGTGTGTTGGCTGTGACAGCACAGGCAGCACCCTACCCATGGCTGTGACTTGGACACTGATTTCCTATGTGCATGAAGTGGGGTGGACGTGGTCAGGGGAGCAGGGTCAGGACGTGTCCCCACCCTGCTGGGGCTGTGCCCATCCCTCCATCCCTGTGTCCCCCCAGCCATGGGGCTGGGTACCACTGTGGGGTGATGGGGGGCTGTGGATTACCCCCCACACACCTGGGATGGAGACACCCCAGTCTGTCCTCTTATTTCTGGCAACAGCTTGATTCAGTCAAGTTTTTTTACAAGGACAATGTGATTCCCTCAGACATTTGAAATCATGTGCTTTAAAAGCCTTGCTGCAGAATGGCAAATAATTTTTTGTTTCCTCCCTCCCTTTTTATGGCGGGGTCCAACGCTGATGAAACACAGTGGGGGCAGGAGAGCCGTGGGCTGTGCACTGCTCGGGGCTGTGGTGCTGCAATGGGGTCCTCCAGCTCCTCCAGGAGGACTTGTTCCCCCAGGAATGCTCTTGGGGATGCCAGTGGTGCCCCCACTCTGGCATCCCCACACTATGCCCCACACCAGCTGTTCCAGCTGTGTGCCAGGGGCTGCTCCAGCTGTGCACCAGGGGCTGTTCCAGCTGTGCGCCAGGGGCTGTTCCAGCTGTGTGCCAGGGGCTGTTCCAGCTGTGTGCCAGGGGCTGTCCCACAGTGGGCTGGGCAGCCCAAGCACGGCAGGCCCGGCACCTGCCAGAGCCCCTGTGCTTGGCCACGGCCCATCTCCTCTGCCTTATCTACATTTTAATGCGTCATCCCCAACTTTTCTGAGGATGCAGCCAAGAAAAAGGCTGGGGAATTTCAGCTGAGCTGACCACCTACGCAGCGGGTGGCCCTACGAGTATGGGAGGGGAGCTGGAAAGTGGGAAGGGAGCCAAGGAACGGGGGCTGGCCGCCCTTTGGGCACCTGCTTGTCCCCTCGTGCCATCCGTGCCCATGCTGGCTGCCCCTCCTGTGGCTGAGCAGGGCTCCCACTGCCCAGGACCCACCTCCTGGCTTCCCTGCTGCCTTTTGTCAGCCCATCAGCACTGTCCTGCTTCATCTCTGCAGTTTTTCCACCAGTAGCAGAGGGTTTTTCTATTTTGTGTCATTGACCTAATCCTTAACATCACTGCTCCGTGCTGCAGAAGCTGGATGGGAAGGAAGATGCCCAGAGGAGCGCCTGGGATTGTTCCAGGCCAGGTCAGATGGGGTTCTGGTAACCTGGTCTAGTGGAAGGTGTCCCTGCCCATGGCACAGGGTTGGAACAAGACAATCCTTAAGGCCCCTATTGACCCAAACCACTCTGAGATTCTATGATCCGCCTACTTCCACCCTCAGACAGCTTAGGAAAGCAGTGTTGCTGCAGGAGCAGCTTCCCTGCGCTGCTGCAGACACACACACATGGCTCAAATCCAATTTATTTTATTTCTGTAGCACGCAGAAGATCACAAAGCAGTTTGCAAAGCAGCAAACACGAGCGCAGTCACACAGTGCCGGTGTCAGATTGGATGCTAAAGCACAGTTAAGGATGCACGTGCCCAAGCAAGGAAAGAATTGGTGTTTTCAGCTTGCTCGAGTATCTGCTGGGACACCTACACTGGTCCTGCTTCTGCAGCTTTGCATGGACATCTCTGCCCCCCATCATTTGAAAACAGAGTTCAAATTCCCTGAGATTTGGTGCTTTGCAGAAATATCAGACTCTGAGCAGAGGCAGGAGTGTTTGAACAGTGCTCTCTGGCACATGGAGGGATTCTGTGGGTTGTCCTGTGCAGGAGCAATTCCCGTGGCCTTTCAACTTTTATTAGGGTGAAACAATTTCCATTTGGGAACAGCGAATATTCCTGAGGGACAAGTGGGAAGCTGGTTGGTGTTAGAGCAAGGAAAGCTGCTCAGCAGGACTTTGGTTAAACCCACCACCTTGTTCTCCAGTATTGAAGGTTTTAACCCCAATCCTGCACCAAACCCTTTCCCCCCAGCAGTGACCAGTTTGTGCCATATCCAGCGCTTTCCTGGGATGTGCAGGAGCCCCAGGGCACTGAGACCTCCCTCTCTTGGCCATCCCTGCGCACATGAGCGGGTTTGGAACACACAAAGCAGCCCAAAGCTGCGACTGCATCTCTGCAATTAGGGCTAATCCGGGCGGCAATTCAGGGGGAACTGCTGCGCGTGTTGTGGAGTGTTTTGTTCTCAGAAGGAGAGACAGAAAGCATTATTTGTCTCTCTTCCCACCCACAGCACTCAGAGACAACCTCCTGCCACCTGAGCCTGGCGGCGGGACAGCTCCTGATTGCCTGAGATCCGCAGGGCTCTTGGAGCTGTGGAAGCAAAACAAAACCCAGCCTTAAGAGCAGGAAACCACCCAAGTTAATTAAAGGAGAGAATTAACACCTCCATGGTGCCTCACCCTCGGCTCCCAGCAAGACTGAGCCCGATGAGTCGTGACAAATGGCATGTACATGAGATGTTGGATGAGCTGAGCCTCTTCCAGTACTTGCAGGCGGGTTATAAAAAAAGAAGGAGGGCGACTTTTTCCATGGGCAGGTAGTGATAGGACACAGGGGAACAGATTTAAACTAAAAGAGTAGAGTTTTAGATTAGATGTTAGGAAGAAATTCTTTACTCAGAGGGTTGTGAGGCCCCGGCAGAGGTTGGGCAGAGAAGCTGTGGCTGCCCCATCCCTGGAAGTGCTCGAGGCCAGGTTGGACAGGGCTTGGAGCAACCTGGGCTGGTGGAAGGGGATGGCACTGGGTGATGTTTAAGGTCCCTTCCAACCCAAACCAGCCTGGGATTCCAAGATCTTCCCGTGCAGATGCCAGAGAGAGGGTTGGGATCAAGGCCAGTATCGCTGTCCCCACTCCATGGGTGACAGTGAAGGACACTGGATGAGCTGCAGTGGGAGAGGGCAATGGGAAGGGTCTCTGCTTTCACTGGGATTTTGGTGTCACTTGAAACAGCCTCTTTTTTTTTCTGTCAGGGGATAAATTACATATTTTATTCATTTTCTGCACAGAAAGGAGAGGTTTTGGAGCCCTGATGGGGATGTTTCTAAGCAACGTTGTTTTCCCACCACCAGCGTCAGGAACAGTGACTTTTTTACTTTTTTTTTTCACATTTTTGTAGCAATAAAACAACTCTGCAGTTTATATCCTGGAAAACCGTGTCATGATTTCCCCCGTTTTGCTTAATGAGATGGGTTGGGGGCTGTGTCCTCACCTGTGAGGGTGTGTGTGAGGGGTCTGTGCCATGTGAGAGGTGCCCCAGCCCCTCCTTTCTGTAGGAGGTGGAGGATGCCCGTGGAGACACCTCTGTGTGATGCCTCTACCAGGGGCTGGCTTTGTGCCCTCCCCAGTCCCCTCTGCTCCATCTCCATCCTCAGCCCCTCTCTCCTCTCCT